>JAENJI010000664.1:0-164556 GCA_018901935.1 Pugionium cornutum
GTTGTTCCTGGGTCCATTTTCTGCTCATTGCCAAAACGAAACACTCAATAGTGTAATTATCTGATACAGTTGCTTAAGAAGATAGACAAAGTAGTAGACCATGTGGCTAGACCAAAAACTCACAGCTTTTTAAAGGTAAACAGTGCTACACAATTTAACTGATGTCATACCTTTAGGTGAAACCCAAATCCTGTGGAAGTTGGTGCATGAAGCTAAAGGAATAGCATTTCCAGATTGTAAAGCTCCAGTTATTTGGCTCTGCAGATTTAGTAGGAGAGAAAGAGCACTCAAAGAAAGGTGCATGTATATGTCAGTTGACGTTACGGACATATTTGTTTTCTCTTTCACAGAAGTGTATCCCCCGGATATATCGACTGGATCAAGGATGATAAGACCGGAACCAGTTTCCACCACAAGGCTCTTTAGCAAGGTCCGAACCCAGGTGTCATTTTCTTTTGAGGCGTACCTGTTGAAATAATAGAAAAAATACATCAACAATGTAACATGAAACTCTAGATCCATTAAGCGGAAAGGGAAGAAAAAAGCTTGTTTTCAAGCACATGGGCAGGATGTAGTCGAAGCCAGATAGGGGGTTACTTTAGTACGATTCTTTACTTATATAGGTGTAGAGATAGGTGATCAAGCAATCATATTTGTATCAGTGGAAATATTGGGTTGTAGAATGCGCTCAGACCTAACTGTCCAAAATTTTCATGTTATGAGATAATGTTGATACTAAGATTTCGAAAACACTACACTTACATAAAATTAAAATCCAATTTCACTCGCAAAAGCTTTTCTACAGTAGAGGAGTCATCTAGGGAGGATTTTGTACCATCAAAGAATGTGAATTCCGGAGAAACAACCTGCACAAAAATAAGCTGTGAAATTGACAAATACAGCAGAACAAAAATAAAAAGTTTCATTTATTAGATAGGCCTGCAATTGAGAACTTGTGGAAGATGGCTACTGAAGAAAAGGTTGAGGAAGAGACCTCCATAAAAACAAATGTTATATGAGTAAAAAAAATAAGAAAGAAAAACCAAAATGAGAGGAATAATGATTCAGAATAAGTAAAAAGGAGAAACCATCACCATTTATTAGTTTTCGGTTAAAAAGGAAACAAAAATAGCTCCAAAGTAAGCGCTGAAAACTAAGTAAAACGGTAAAAACAAAACTTCAAGTAAGCCTACCTGAGCTTCAAAGGTAAAACTCTGGCCAGACTTTGAATTTGATTGACAAGTATCTGAAACATCCAATGATTTGTGTGCAGTGCTAAGCACATTCTCAGAATTAGATGAGGCGTTTTCTAACATTGAGATATTAACGCCATCTTCTGGGGAAAATAAGCAGCTACTATCATTACTCAAGTAAATGCACTTGCTCAGAAGTGATCCATTCTGCCACAGAAAGAAAAACAGAAAACAAGCAGCTAGCAAAAATCAAGAATCTTGGAAACGGGAGTGTAAAGCAATAATTACAACAAGAAAGTTTCTTATCCGCTTCACGTTTCAATGCTATAAGCCTATAAGCGCTTGGAAAAAAGTTTCTCTGAACATGCCAAGTGACTATTTTTAAATTGCATAGTATGCTCTTAATTTTAGATAAAAACGAGAGAAAAGACTTTCAACCTTAATTTTCACATTGACGAACCGCAACTTCTTCCCATGCCCAACGATTATGATGGGTTCTAATCTTCCTGAGTTTAAATCCTTATCTCCTTCTTCACTCAACGAGATTACCTTTCCGCATCCGTCATAAGTATACTCATCAACCCCAAGTGAATCTGCTAGTAACTGTCTACATGGGGACAAGTGCACCACATCGTCTATCTGTTTATAGAGAGGCTCAGAGAGAACTATGCCACTACTTCTAGTGATAGGATCATTCGTTGGATCCAATGTTTCGTCTCGTCCTGTTATTGCACGCAAAGCAGGAACAAAAAATTCCCCAACCGCAAGAAGGAAGTCGGGAACAGCAAGGATACGGGGTTGTTGGACCCGTAAAACACATGACTGAGAGGATGCTCGCCATCTATAATCCATCAGCAACATTGTTGAACATGGTGTGTCAAAATCAAGAACAGTCCTAGAGTCTACCCGCTTAAAGCTTCCCTTATTAAGGGAAAAGGGGAAAGATTCAGAAGAAGTCTGCTTGGAAGCATCGACCGATGAGCCAAGCATCAGCCGCATTTCAGGCTTTGTGTTAGGACGAATATCTAAAACAGAAACTTTAGGAACCGACACATACAAATCTGTCTCAGAAAGTGACGTCATCCTGTAGGATACCCATAATCCTTCAAGCTGTTAAATCAAATTGAATGAAAATTTGGTATATTAGATATCTGGTATATACTAGCAGACAAAATGTGGGAATAGAACGATCAGGCTCAGAAGCATGTACCGCAACATGAGCTAATGGTGACTCTTCATTAACACTATTACGTAACTCAAGAAGAGCATAATTGATATCAACGGCCAGTATGGTAACTGTACGTGACATTATCATCTGACTATTCAAGTTGACTTTGTCAACCAGAAGACGCATTTTATCTTTAGGACCAGAACTGCTACCACGGAAATCTGGAGGTAGCTTTGGCTCCTCAAACAAATTCATGCATGTGCAACTTACAATAATATCATACTCTTTGTCAGACATCACACCATGCAAGAAATCAATCTGCACAGAAAATATTGTGAAGTTACTTTAGTCCTAAAAACTGACTGCTGATACCAGTACTTAAGAGAATGTAACATGATTATCCATGATGTCTATAATAAAGAAAAGTTATATGCGGTGTAAGATGACTCCGAGTTTCTAAGCTTGCCTGGAAGAAAATGAATAAAAACAATTGGGACTACCCATTCTGTCACGGATATCTTTTAAGATAATAACGTCTATAAGTATAGTCATCCCTAGTCAAGCAATGTGAAGAAGCAAGGACAACAAAACAAACTTATTTTGTTTAAAGTCTAGGTTCTTGACACCAGAAGCAAATATTTAAGTTCTTTAAACGAATAGAGAAGAAAAAACCAGTACCTTAACCTCAACTGAAAGTGTTGGGACTTTCTTAAAAACATCCCGTAGGCTCCGCCGCACAAAGATGTCCAATCCCTGGCCTTCTCGTATCATTGGCTTACCAATTGAACCATTTATGCCCACTGACATATTTAGTCCAAGAATCTTTACAGCAAAACCAACAGAAACAATCATCAGGTTAATGTATTCATTCCACATGTTAAATAGAGGTATTTCAAACTTACTCTATTATATTTATATATGTACCTTCGCATGAAGAACATCTACACGTACAGCACTGGGATCTTTCTCTGGACACCCATGCCAGCTTATTTCATTTGATACCTCCAGCTGACCAAGGTCAAGTTGAATGTAACTGCAGCAAACAGAAATGTGTTGAGATTTTACCAAGATTCAGTGAAAGATTGAAGCAAACCTTTAGGAAAGTCAGCAAAAAAAAAAGTAACACGTTGCAGACCTCAAGCTTTCAAATTCTTTAGACCGCAGGATAAAGACTAGATTCTATCTAAATGACTTTGATGGCAACTGCTAGACTGCTAGGGAGACATGAAAACTGAAGTGTTGTCATAAACCTAATAAATATTTGAAAGCATAACACATATTAAGATTTACCACACACCATTTCTACTTACTCTTTGCTCAGAGAATCTTTAGGGACAACAATTATTGGAGTGTCTAACGAGAGGTCTAGTTTCAGCGCTGTAGCACCATCCATCTCATATTTCTGGATTAGCCACTCAAAGCCTCCCACTTTGTCAACAAGCTTAATGACTTCTTCAGTATGAGGAGTGGCAAGTCCCATGAAGTACGCTGTAACCTGAAAACCATTTCATTGGGTTGGTTCAAAATAAAAAAAAAATGTCCAAAAGAGCAATTTATAGGTTTTGGTTGCACCCTAAATCAACTTGGTAAGGCGCAGGTAGTGATAATGGTACCTCTTGAACAAATCTGTACAGGAATACAATGCGAACAGCTGATAGTCTACCAGATAAGCTATAGTCATATCCTTCATAGTCGTCATCTCCCGCACTATATGAATTGAATTTGAACTACACGGTAAAACAGGAATTAAGCAGAAGTACAACCACGACAAACAAGAATCAACAATATCGCAGAAACGGCAAAGAGGCCATCAGTATTTGATACCTTGATAAGAGACTCAACACCAGGATCACGTATGTCACAGAGCCAACTCCAGCAGTTTCCAGAGTCCAAGGACTTGTCACAGAGTTTAAAATTTCCTAGAGTCCCTTCTACTGAAAGAGAGCTCGGGTGAACCTTGAAAATAAACAAATTTAACCCAAAGACTAGTTTAACTAAAACAGACTTTCGATGAAACTGGTTTTCTTTGCCTAAAACATTTAACTAGAGAACTAACTACAGATTCAACTATTAGAAACTCAATTACAATAGTATCAGAATAAATTTGGTTTTCTTCTGTATAGGTCCAAGATTAACCTAAACTAGAAAATCAAATACGTCAATTAAGATGCCCCGAGGCCAATAGCTCTTACCTTAATGTCCAACACAAACCGTTCCTGTACAAACATCGCAAGCTGAAAGCCATCCTCCTTGTTGAGAAACACAGTCACACTATCAACATTCATGTTCAGGTAAAACACTACACGGTCCTTGCCATGTCCAAGTAATCCTTCAATGCGTCCACCTTCATCATTTGTTTCTCTCTCACTATCAGATTTCTCAGATGCCAGAGTGTTGGTATCTTTATCATTTTCAACATTCGTTGCAGCGCTCAAGTCAAATCCAAAACCAATTAGAGCAACTACAGTTGGTCTGCTGCAAAAGAACTCCAGTCTTGACATGTGAATGCTCATCTGAAATTTATTTCCAACTGAACTTAGCAAAGTTTAGAAAGTTTATTTACCGCACTAAGATGACCTCCAATGGTCTTAAATTACATACCTGTGTGTCAATTCCATTATAATCGTGGGAACTGGAGCTCCTTGTCAAGAAAACCACTGATACAAAATCAGAAAATTCACCACCCTGCACATCATAAAATACCTCATCGCAAAGGCCTTTTCCCTGAGATGTGTCTTTTTCATGAAATCCCCCTTCAGGATCCTCGAGTTCCACATGTTCATCAGAGTCCATCATCATGCTGCATTGAATCATATCCATATCTGGAGTACCTGGTTCTGTAGGAGACAGAAACTCTGGCAAAGCATCTGTGAAGGCATCTTCATCATCTACATGTCCTACAGACATCTCTTTTTCAAAAGAATTACATCTTCCTGGTGATGCTTGTATGTCTTCGTTCTTCAGAACAGAGTAAGCCAAATACTGAGCACTTCCTGACTGCCGATGCTGAAGCTCATCTTTTATTTTCAGAGAGTGCAACTTCGTCTTAACGGTTAAACCATTCTCTGAACTTATCATGTGGACCTGCAAAGTAAGCACAATTCTGCCTCAATCAAACTAGTCTTGTATATAGCCTACATTTAGAAATAAAAATAACTTGAAAAAAGCATTACAAGGCTTATTAGAAATGGGAACAATATAAATGGAAGAAATGCAAATACCCAAATAGACACCTTGGTAAGTGGGGCTCCTAAGATATGCAACGTGATTTAGCCAACAATACGCAAAGAAATTGATAGGGAGGAGGATCGAAGGCCCCCTATTTTATATACTTATCGCAGGAAAAGGGCAAGGGGAGGCCCAAGTCAAGAAGGGAAAGGAGTAATTGAGGAGGAAGGCCCAAAGGAGGCTAGTACGGGAGAGGAAAGATCGAGGATGACACGTGGGCAGCTGGGAGAGGAGATCCTGTGTCAGGAATCAGCTGCGCAGGACGGCAGGAGGGAAGGGAGGATTCGGTTATCAGAACAACTATAAAAGGAGAAAGAGAGTATCAAAAGAGGGCATCCAGAAACTTGGGCAATTTCAGGTGGGTAAATCGTTCTTTTCTTGAGTGTGAAGGAATCGGTTGACATGGGCAGAGTGGCGAGGCTGGAAAAGAAGGTGGATGAGATGCAGCAACAGTTGGGAAGATTGAGTGTGCTGGACAGACTGGAGGAGCTGTTGAACCAGGGCAACCTCCGCGTGGTATCACAGGAGAAAGCAGTGGTGGAGGATACACCGGACAGAAACAAAGGGCTGGGAGAGACGTTAGCCCGGGTGAACCCGAACTTGTCGACGGGGGAAGGCTCGCACAGTGGCGCGATCAACTCCTCGTATCGGGCAGAACCACTAACGAGGAGAGTGGAGGTGCCGGTGTTCGACGGAGAAAATGTCGACGGATGGGTATTTCGGTTGGAGCAGTACTTCGATCTAGGGGAGTTTTCGGAGGAAGAGAAGCTGCGGGTAGCTCGCGTCAGTCTGGACGGCGAGGCACTTGAATGGTACCGCTGGGAGAAAGACCGGAAGCCATTTCAGAGCTGGAACCAGATGAAGGAGGGGTTGTTGCTGAACTTTGCGCCGGAAGGAACCACCAAACCTGACGAGAGGCTGTTTACTTTGCGACAGGAAGGGACCGTTCGGGAATACAGTCGCGACTTCAAGGCACTAGCAGCTCAGTCGACGAAGCTACAGGAGGACGTATTGGAGACGCTCTACCTCATCGGCTTACAGCCCTCGATTCGAGCCGGGGTGAGGATGCTTGATCCTAGGGGGCTCGATAAAACGATGACGGTGGCAGAGAGGGTGGAGCAGTGGGCTCGACTGGGAAATGGGTTTGAGAGATGGGGAGGATCGGTGGAGAAATCAGGACTGGGCCCTAAGTGGACACATAAGGCCCGAATCGAGGAAGGGGATAGAAGATTGGGCTCGAAGCCCACTTGGGCCAAAACAGTAAACCCTATGCCCATTTCCACTCGAACGACATTGTTGGGGGGAAGAACTGAGACAGAAACACGCATCGCGCCGCCGAAGAAGGAGAACTTGCGGCAGCTACCACGGAGACTCACGGAGGCCGAGTTGAAGGATCGCCGAGCACAAGGATTGTGCTTCAAATGTGATGAGAGGTGGAGCGTGGGGCATCGATGTCGCTACCGCGAACTACAAGTCATCCGAGTGCAAGCCGACGGCACGGAGGAGTGGGTAAACGAGCAGGAGGATGACGAGAAAGTAGAGGAAGAAGCGGAGGAGGTATCTGAGCTCGCGGAACTCTCGTTAAACACGATGGTGGGGCTGTCATCTCCCCGCACCATGAAGCTTCGGGGTCGAGTACACGAACAGGAGGTAGTAGTCATGATTGATAGCGGGGCGTCCCACAATTTCGTGTCTGAAGAGTTAGCGCAGAAGCATCAGCTACACGCGGAGGAGACCGGAGGATACGGAGTGATCTTGGCTACGGGATTGGCGGTGAAGGGAAAAGGCGTCATACGAGGGATGAGGCTGATGCTTCCCACGGTAGAGGTGGTAGCCGATTTTCTGCCTATCAAGCTAGGGAGTGCGGATGTGATACTAGGGATGGACTGGTTGGAGTCTCTCGGAGCTATGGAGGTAAATTGGAAATTACAAGTTATGAAATTTGCCACGGAAAAAGGGAAGGTAGAGCTTCGGGGAGAACCCGAATTGTGCACTTCGGCAGTCTCTCTGAGGTCGATTTGGAAGGCACTTAAACAGGAAGGGCAAGGAGTATGGGTGGAATTTGGTGGCGTTGAGACGGGAAAAATTCAGGAAGCCGAGTCAATACCTGAATCTATCCAGGCGGTGCTGGAGAGATTTCAAGGGAGTTTCGTAGAGCCTAAAGGGTTACCACCGATTCGGGGGCATGAGCATGCCATCTCCCTCACAGCTGGTTCAGAAGCAGTCAAGGTCCGCCCCTTTAGGTATCCGCAGATTCAGAAGGAGGAAATTGAGCGACAGGTGGCCGATATGTTAGCAGCTGGGATCATTCAGCCAAGCGCGAGTCCATTCTCCAGCCCGGTACTTCTCGTCAAGAAGAAGGACGGAAGCTGGAGGTTCTGCGTGGACTATCGGGCTCTCAACAAGGTCACGGTACCGGATAGCTATCCGATACCGATGATTGACCAGCTGCTCGATGAGCTCCACGGAGCGAAGGTATTCTCGAAGCTTGATTTGCGATCGGGGTATCATCAGATCCGTGTCAAGGCCGAGGACATTCCAAAGACGGCATTTCGGACCCACGATGGACACTACGAATTTTTGGTGATGCCCTTCGGACTTACAAACGCGCCCGCGACGTTCCAGTCATTGATGAACGACATTTTCAGACCGTACTTGAGGAGGTTCGTTCTTGTCTTCTTTGATGACATATTGATCTATAGCAGGACAATGCAGGAACACTCTCGGCATCTGGAGGAAGTCCTGACCTTGCTGGAAAATCATGAGCTGTACGCAAATCGCAAAAAATGTCAATTCAGTCGCACTCAACTGGAGTATTTAGGCCACATCATTTCAGCCGAGGGAGTCATGGCCGATCCAACTAAGGTGGAAGCGATGGTGCGGTGGAGACAACCAAACACCATCAAAGAATTACGAGGGTTCTTGGGGTTGACAGGGTACTACCGACGATTTGTAAAAGGGTATGGGGTCCTAGCTCGTCCTCTCACCACACTGTTACGGAAGGATGGGTTCGCATGGACAGAGGAGGCTACAAAGGCTTTCCTCCAGCTTAAGCAAGCTATGATTGAGGTACCGGTCTTAATATTACCCAATTTTGCTGACGTGTTTGTGGTTGAAGCGGATGCCTCAGGATACGGACTAGGAGCGGTCCTTATGCAGCAGCAACGCCCCATCGCCTACTTCAGTCAAGCATTGTCCGAGAGAGAACAGCTGAAGTCCATCTACGAAAAAGAATTAATGGCAATAGTGCTGTCTATACAGAAATGGAGGCATTATTTACTAGGACGGAAATTCGTGGTGCGAACGGATCAAAAAAGCTTGAGGTTTTTACTAGAGCAACGGGAGGTCTGCCTAGAGTACCAGAAGTGGCTGATCAAGCTACTCGGTTTTAACTTCGAGATTCACTACAAACCGGGGCACGAAAACAGAGCAGCCGACGCGCTATCTCGTTTTGGATCTACAGCCACGTTGCTGGCCATCACAGTACCGGCATCGTTGCAATTGGAGGAAATCAGTCAGGAAGTAGAGAGGGACGCCGATCTGGGTCAGATCATACGTGAGTTGAGCACCAACCCGAGCTTGCATCCGGATTATACAATTGTCCAGGGGCGTCTACTTCGACAAGGTAAATTGGTCATCGCTAAGAATTCCTCTGCGATTGGCACGATTTTACAGGAATTTCACGCCAGTAAGGTGGGAGGGCACTCGGGAGTCTTAAAGACGCAGAAACGTATTGGCGCCTTGTTCTATTGGAAGGGCATGATGACGGACATAAGGAGGTTTGTGGCGGAGTGTCATACTTGTCAGCGACAGAAGTACTCGACATTGTCACCCGGTGGGTTGCTCCAGCCGCTGCCTATCCCTGATCAGATATGGGAAGACGTGAGTATGGATTTCATCGACGGGATGCCACGGTCCCAAGGGGTGAACACGGTATTTGTGGTAGTCGACCGTCTCTCCAAGTATAGTCATTTCATGGGATTGAAGCACCCTTTTTCAGCAGCAGATGTGGCAGCAACATATATTCGAGAGGTAGTACGTCTCCACGGGTTCCCACGCACCATAGTCTCCGATCGGGATAAGATCTTCATGAGCTCTTTTTGGAAGGAACTGTTTCGATTAGCAGGAACGAGTCTTCGATACAGCACGGCATATCACCCACAAACGGATGGCCAAACCGAGGTCGTCAACCGGACTTTGGAAACATATTTGCGCTGCTTTGCGGGAGAGCGACCGAGATCTTGGGTCTCCTTCTTACCATGGGCTGAATTTTGGTATAATTCAGCCTATCACACAGCGATTAAGATGACACCGTTTAAGGCAGTATATGGACGCGATCCTCCCGGGCTAATTCGCTACGAAAATGGATCAACCTCAAATGGTGAATTGGAGCAACAGCTACTGGAAAGAGATAAAACACTGGAGCAGTTGAGGTTACACTTGGCAAGAGCGCAGCAAATTATGAAGAAACAAGCTGATGGGCATCGGAGAGAGTTGAACTTCTCGGTGGGGGAATGGGTATATTTGAAGCTCCGGCCTTATCGACAGAAAACAGTAGCTCGGAAGAGCAACGAGAAGCTATCCGCAAGGTTCTTTGGACCATATGAGGTGACGGAGCGCATTGGACCAGTAGCATATCGTTTAAGTCTGCCTCAGACTGCGAAAATACATGACGTCTTCCACGTGTCACTACTTAAAAAATCGCTGGGACCACACATTCAAAGTTCTCCTCTTCCGAGTGAGCTACAAGCGGACTTGACACTGCAAGTGCAACCGGAGGCCGTGCTAAACCAACGCCTCAATCCGAGTTCCGGGGAACGTGAGGTTCTCATTCAATGGCAGGGGACACCAGCTCAGGACAACTCGTGGGAATCTTGGGAAACGATGCAGTTGCATTATCCCCATTTTGATCTTGGGGACAAGATCACTTTCCAGGAGGGGAGTGATGATAGGGAGGAGGATCGAAGGCCCCCTATTTTATATACTTATCGCAGGAAAAGGGCAAGGGGAGGCCCAAGTCAAGAAGGGAAAGGAGTAATTGAGGAGGAAGGCCCAAAGGAGGCTAGTACGGGAGAGGAAAGATCGAGGATGACACGTGGGCAGCTGGGAGAGGAGATCCTGTGTCAGGAATCAGCTGCGCAGGACGGCAGGAGGGAAGGGAGGATTCGGTTATCAGAACAACTATAAAAGGAGAAAGAGAGTATCAAAAGAGGGCATCCAGAAACTTGGGCAATTTCAGGTGGGTAAATCGTTCTTTTCTTGAGTTGATTGGTCGATTTCAAGAAGAAACTTGGGAAATACTAACTTGTTTCATAACAGAAATTTATCATTTATTCAACCTTAATCAACAATACTATGACTCTGTCAGTAGCTTCCATCTTGTGATCACTAGCTTAGCCAGGCTTAATGAAATCATAGCATTTTAACCAGAGGCCAAATATCATGGGGTTAGGTTGTCTAAGTTTTGCACACCCAGCAGGCCTCATCCTTTTCACCTTCTCTCATTATTACCCATGGCACAAAACACATGCATATAACTCGCTACCTCAATATCAGCTTAACGAAATGAAATATGTCCAACAAACACAAACCTTTCCTCCAGCAGCAAGAACTTTAAGAAGCAGAATCTCTTCAACCTGCTCATCGCATTCATCCTTGATCTGCGAGAGAAAATGATTTTAAAACTCAAGTAAAAATCAGAAAAAGTTGCTTTCACAAAATCTAAATGGTTTCTCAGCTCAAGCAACTATGAAAGTTCATAATTAGTACGGTATGGCATACAGATAGCAAAAATGTAAAATAAGTAGAAAACTGATCATAGCTAACCTTTCCATACAAGTACAATTTCGTCTCAACTAGAGCACCATTAATAACAAGATCAGCAGCTTTCAAATTCGCCGTCTGAGGTTCATGGAAGTCATCCTTACTATCACCATCACTTGTATGACTAAGTACATCCCCTGACAGAGGAGCCTACAAAAGGACAAGATTTTTCAGCATAAACAAGACATGACCATGCTGATAGCAAACCCAAAAAAGATGTCAATGAGATTTTATAGATATACAGAAGCTTGATATGTGGCTTGGACAAGTCCTCTCAGCCATGCAGCCTTCTCCTCCCCCTGAAACTCTATGATCCAAGTGCTAGAAGATTCTAGGGCCTGAAGAATACATAAAATCCATCATCTTTAAATGGAAAAAAATTGAAAATACAGCAAAGCAAACAAAACGAGATTTTCAAGGAATATATGTGAGCTGGCTTTTTCTCCAGTATAACTTCGAATGCAACTTCAACAGAAGTAAGGTCCATAGAATCATCAAAACTGTCAACCATTTCCAGATTCCGCAAGCATACCCAACTCAGAAAGAGGGTATATTTTACTCGCTGGAAAATTTACAAATTTGTCGGTTATGACTCCTATTATTTATAATAAAGCAGCTTACCCTTTTAAGATCTGTTCCCCTTAGACCAACAGCAAGGCAGTATGGTGAACCACCAACATTTGCGGGCGGAACCTCAAATACTTGTCTGCCAGCCATGCTGCACATGCAAAAGTGTATAACTAAATAATCTAATAGTAACACTTGCAGAAATCTTTGTAGCAGAAAAGAGTACTTGAAAAAAAGGAAAAGAGAAAGAAAGAAAGACGGAACACAAAAGAAAATAATTGTTGAAGAATAGCACAAACCATAAATAACGTTGATAATCAAGTGACCTCTCTGATTCAAATGCATACAGATATAAACCAGACAAAACAAGGTAACAAGGCTGCCAAGTAGCAACAGAGTTGCCAATTCCCTGAAACAACAGATTCCATAACTTCAAAGCTAATACAGATAAATCAAGCTTGAAAAGTACATATACATAATAGTGCATACCTTCCAAACTAAGATTCTAGCATCACTAACAAGATCTGCAGGACTCCAAGGTTGGATTCCATCAGGGATGCTATCAACAGGAGCTTGACTGTAGGTTTTCATAGCACCATACAAGATGTCGGACAGTTGCATGATCCTCATATATCTTGTTGGCGAGAAATGAACACCAATATTTGGCACTTGGATGGAAATTCTTGTGGATGGGTAACTTGGATGAGGTACTTTGATCTTCAACAAGAAATAGATGTGTGTCAAGTAGAAATGTCTTGTTTTGGCAATTAACTCATGAACATAAAATGTCGCACAAGGTAATACCTGATCCACAATAACTGCCATTCCACACCTATCAATAAGGGAATAAACATTGTCCGCTTTCTTTAGAATGGGAGACAGAATTGGCTGATTAGTGAAATCTTCCATGAGTAAACTGCAACCTCGATTGTCAGATCCACAGTCTGTAAAGAATGCAGCGATATCTCTTCCAGAAACGCAAAACCGCGAATATAAGTTTTTCCTTTGCTCCTCGGGCCGAGTATCCTGCAATGGTACAAGAAATATGAGAAATCAGAAGAGAGACGCTAGAAAATTTGAAGGGCAAGTATGGAAACTTACCATAGTGGTTAGCGTAAAATTACCAAAATCCAAAAGGAAATGGCTACTGCATTTGGACGATCCTGAAACCCTCAAAGGAATTCTCACTTTTGGAGCATCAAGATCAATGTCGAGAGCAAACCTGGAAAACAAAGGCAAAGCATAAAGGAAAGTTTGCTACTTGTAAGAAGTGAAAAATAACTAAATCTAATTTCCAACAGACTGCAAGGACAAGAGCTCTTGTTCCACGCAACCAACAACCTACTTTAGTCACTACCAAATAGTCCAACTCTGATCTTTGGGCCAATGATACAGAGGGATATAAAAACGAAGCTAAATTGTTCTAACCTGCTTTGCTCCTCCAACACTGTTTGAAGTTGCTCTTGAGCACGTCGAGTCACTTCTTCTAGTTTCATCTGTAATTAAGAACGGTGAAAGTACAAATAAATGCTATATCCATAATTCTGCAGGAAAATAAGCATAGAGAAATCTCAAAAAATTTCGTAAGGGTGCATTCATCAAAAAATTGAAATACAGTCTTACTGTCACCACAACGATATAGTTTATGTAAGAAACACAGTCAGGGTAGGAAAATTGCTACTGGACATTACACCAGTACCTGAAGCACAGCAGCAGTTTCCAGTGCAACAGTAGGGCTAACTGCATTACTTCGCTTCACAAAGTCCAATACACGATCATAACTTTCAGTCCAGATCTGCAAATACAGAGAATTCCCCATTGTTCACAAAGAAGTGGTACCAGATAGAAAGACAAAAAAGAGCAACATTAAATAGGGAGGCAAAATGGAAAACCATGCAGTAAAGAAATATCAAGACAGAAAATAATGAAAAGTCATCAAGGCCATCAAAGCATTGAATCAAATAACTTTTGGGTATGTGGGTTACCGTAGCATGACAAGGGGATATTGTGGCTGATAGCCTCCAATCAATGTTTTCTCCGATTGGTGAGTTCACAAAACTAGCCATCAAGGCATTTGTCTTTCTCTCACTGGATACACTCTGCAAAGCCAGCAGCATGACACAAAGAGGGGAGCGGGGGAAGGTCAAATCTTCATTTTATAGGCAGGAATATGAATCTTATCACAGAGATTGCAAACCCTGGTCATAAGGTGAAAAGTGAAAACAAACCTGTGCAAGCGAACCTTCTGGTGCAGATAAGCCATAGAATCTCAGTGATACATCACACTGAGTACTTCGATATCTGAACTTGGTCGTCACATCAAGCTGCTCAAACCTACCACACAGCACCTCAGTGTGGTTTATATCAATAATCCTAGCTGCACCTTGACCAATTGATACTGTTACTAGAAAGTGAGTCATATTCTGCATGTCTTTTCCCGAATACAAAGTCATCTCTTCATCTGGCTGATGACTCAGTAACTTATTTATGGCCTTCCATTCTTCTTTAGTCAATCCTTCCTCCATCAATTTCGATCCGCCAGCCACACTATCGACCTCAGGGTCATCTTCAGCTTCTGTCCGCCTTCATGGAGATAGTAACCACAATAGTTAATCAATACATTGTTTCTGCGTGTGGTATTGCATTCATTGCTACGATAGTCGATAAGAAAACAAAATTTGAACAGATCCAGAAGGAACTAAGAGACTCCACTGACCATTTAAATGAGAACCAACCACCCTTTTTCAGCTTTCTCTGCTCGGCTGCTTCTTTTGACTTTACAGATTCTACCTTTGCATGTGCAAGCAACCTATTATGCCGATACAAAATAAAATTAAAAACATGACGAGATAAGTTGGAAAGAGAATAAGCACATAGCCAACACACTGCCATTGAGAATCTCAATGAAAATAAAGAGGAAGAATAGCAGAGCTTGAACTTCTTATGAGCAAACAGTGCTCTGATGAGAGTATAAGACTAGATGTAATCAAGCCATTATATCAAACATATCTGCAATTTTCAATATATTTGAAACTCAACCATGGTCATGTGAATCCCAAATCAATCCAGAGATCAAGTGTCAACGAGATGATTCCAATGGTATGCATCAGAGGGTGGAATTTTACCATAGAAATCACATGCTTTCCACTCAAAATGTGGGGAAATGATTACTACCTCCACAAAAGAATCACTTTGGAATCAAGGTCCTTTTCGATTTCTCTCATTTCTGGGTTATTAGCATTTGATGACTGCTGCAGAAAGTTGGCATACAGCTGAATATAGTGCCGACGTAACTGGGAAAGATGGTGTATCCTATCCCAGGAAAATCGATAGCTGAAATGGGGTCAATGTAAGCAAAATCAGATCAAAATACACGATCATTCCACAGTGAGTGCAATCATATTTTAACAGAAGATGCTCAAATCTATGCAAGACCAAAGAAAATTAATTTTTCCAGATAAATGCTGTTTCTTTTTCATTTATAGGTGACATCCTACATGAGAGGGAGAGAGAGTAAAATGAAACAAACATGTACCATAATCTCTTTTGTTGCAAACTAGCTTGAGCAGCAAAGCGCCACCACAAACGCGGAGCCTGTGAAACAGGAACCATGGGCCTTAAATGTGAAATCTCTATATACGTTTTGTATCTTGAAACAACTTCGACTAGCTTTATCCAATCGTGATATTGCTCCTGGTAAGAGGAAAGTGGAAGACAAATACAAGTGAATCAAGTCCAGCACCTCAAGAAAGAAAACGCTGAGACGAAGTATTAACCTCTAATGTGTCTGAGAAAGTAGAAAGGCAGATAAAAGAAATCAGAACCCATGGGAAATTTTACAGCAAACCCTGGAAGAAAACGAGGAACATTTCCCCAGAAAAAAATAAAATTGAACAACTATACCAAGTACAGAAAATGGTACCTCTGTGATTGTCACGTTGACATCAGTTAGGATAACTGATGCTCTTTCAAATGGAATCTCCTGATTATTTCTCTCCTGATTTCCTAACCGGTGATACTTAAGAGATCCATTGATGGGGGACAATAGATAGCGACGATTCAAGGCCCATTTTGATTTTATTTTATGCTCGGTTTGCTCCTTTATGCCATCTTCAAACATCTGAGGAAGAAAGTCCGTAGTTAAATACATATAACCTCAAAGAACATTTCATTTGACAAAAAAATCAGGTGCGAAACTCAAAATAATCACCACCAAAAAGGTAGATAGAACAAACCTCAACCCACTCCTCAGGACTAATATCGTCCCACTGCTTCTCTATCTCCCAGGGAAAGCTATTAGAATCATGATACAGAGCAAGCCTTTCAAGCTGCAATGACTGTTACAGAGACCATGTGTTAGCCTAAAATTTTTTATTCAAGTCAATAAGTTGCATAATTATCATTCTTGACACTTTACTTATCCAAGCAACAGACCTTGTAACAAGTACAAACTACAAACTATGACTAGCAAAACGAACACAAACATAAGACAAAATAGCTAATCTGAAAAGAGACGGAAGAAAACAAAAAATATGTAACTCCGAATTAATTTAATACCGCTACCTCATTCACCCATGTCCTTTAAGGCGGGAAAACAAATGCATTTCATTTTTAAAATTTTAATCAATGTTCTATCGTTTAAGCCTCCTGAAAAGATCCCCTGAATTTCATAGATGAAGAGACCACAAAATGAGAAATCTTAGAGCCAGAAGATTTCTTAAAAAAGGAAACACTAGATCTGTATCCAATTATGAACCACAAAAGAACTCAAAAATCCCAATCGAATCATAGAAATCTATAGTCCAAACACACATCTCCAACACAATGCTTTTTGTCAAATCTGAACTGCTTCATCAGTTCACCAAGTTGAGAATAGAAAGGAAAGAAAACAAAGCTCACCTTACGCAGTTTATCCAAAGCACCACTGGTGTCAAAGGTCTCATTTCCTTCTTCATCCATAGTAACAGCTGCGAGTTTGGCCAAGGTGATGCCCGCAGCAAAGGGGTGCCCTGGATTACTAGAGCAAATATTGTTGAAATAAGAAAAATGCTAAAACAAGTACTTCTGAGTCGTCTCCAATAAACACCAACAACAAAGACACTAAAAGTGAACACCAACGCAGAAGAGAAAACAGACACAAAAGGCAAACAGCCACAAACCTGGTAGAATCCTCATATCTTATATGTACATTGCTGATGGATACTTTCAGATTACCAATAATTGTGGCAATAAGCGAACCTAGCCATGAATTTCCTGCTGGAGGCTGCAAAGAACCAACCATAAAAGAGTTACATATGAGATTTCTTTATCTAGTTATTAGCAACGAGTGCGTTTATCCTTTGTAAAAAGATCATAAAGAATCCTCTAATCTGCTCAAAAAAGTAACAGCGTCACTCAAACAGATATCCCCTGAAAAATACAATAAGAAAGATAAAGACTAAAAATTGTTATCAAGTTTAGAGGCATACACTTCCCAGCTTAGATTTTGCTCTTGCTTCAAGAGTTGCTGATTCTGCTTCCTTTTTGTAACAATCACGAGAATGATAAATCAGAATACCATCAAAGTTTATCTTGTAGATGAAAAGGGGAAATCTAAGTCTAGTGTAATGATTGTAATCAGAAGTATGCATGTTTAATACCTCAATCTGTTGAAGTTTGGTTTCTAGAAGCTTTTCCCTGTCTTCCTCCTAGTATGTAATTAGAGTAAGCAAATTTTGTACCAACCAAAGTGAAAAGCTTAAAGGCGAGACAACGTAAACACAAATAAAAATTCCAACAGAATACCTTAACTGTTCGGCCATCAGGGGGCGGATAAGCAAGAACAAAGACACGATCGATCAGAACAATGACTGGCTCTTTCCCTAAACTTTTCCAAGGGACCTGAAATAAAGGTTTTTTAGTCATTCGCAAACTCTAGAAATGCTACCTAGCCATAAGTACAAGAGTTTGCTGAAAAAAACAGCATTTACTGCTTTAAATACTAGTCTAAGTTCAGAAACCAGGGAGGGTATCACCGGGACTTGCAATCTCCATGAAATTTAACTTTGTATTACATATTCGCACGTGCAACCATTTCTGGCCATGCAAGCATTATAGCTATGTCCTATGTCATCACTAAATGGTCTTTCCTCTCTAAATATTTAGTATGCATATATAGGAATTAGCATGTGAAGAAAGATGATGCAAAATAACTCCAGCTAAGGTTACCAATCCAACATAAAATTCTCGATAGCTCAAGTAGGCAAACTTTCAAGACAGAAACATGCTATATCAGTCTAGCGTATAGAATGGTACAGTGGTCTTGCGGAAAATCATCTGAATTCCACCAAAAGGAAGAAAATAGCAACCTTCAAAGTGATGGTTCCGACAAAACCGGATTTGACAGCAACTGGAAGTTTCAGTGAATTCAGCGCCTCCGCCTTTAACTTCAAATCTTTAAGAACAACATCCCCTGAAAAGCAAGAAAACTTAACATCAAGAAGGGGAAGAAATCATATTACGCAACAGCTGACAAGAAACCAGGGATACATCTCTCCACATGGCATTTTCACCCTAACCAGTAAACAAACTACTTCATAATGGGGATAATTAAATCATGAACAATTTTTTGCACACCGGAATTGTCAATACGCCTTAGATATCCATATAAAGCTCTAAGCAAAAAAAAAAAAAAAGAGTCCACCTTTCCAGACACTAATCCTCAAAGCCTCTGTCGAGAGTCCATGCACATATTCACCCAAATACCTCCGAAGCAGATGTAGTACCTGAATACCAAGTCGCGATTAACAGATACTCCATTCAATCAAAAGGGAATGCAAGTAATAGGATAGAGAGAAAACTAAAAATTTCTGGATAACAATCTATGTTTATCGAATTAACCATCAAGTCACTAACTTACGGAGTCCTTAAAAACAATCTTATACAACGAGATAGCTAATCAATCACCCAGCGTCACAACATGGAACTAGCCGGTAAGAACTCGTCGCAATCCCCAAAATTAACAACAACAAAAAAATAGAAAATAGGGCTTACATGAGCTTCAAACATGGCGACGACGAACGGGACACAAAACTAGAAATTATATGAGAGCGAAAATGGAAAGGTTTTCTTCACGTTTGGTTCAGAAAATCGAGGATCATCGAGATCCGAGAAATGAACCGATTCCACATCAAAGAGGGAAGCACGATCTCAAATTCCAATCACACAAGCGTTCGACAGAGGCCCAGCGATCGATCTACCTACCTAGAGACCCGAGAGAAGCCAAGCGAGAGAGAAACTCAACAGGCAGAGAGAGAGAGAGAGAGAGAAAGAAGTAAGAGAAGGAGAGTCAGGGATGGATTTCAGGTAATATACGTGCCGGTTCTTAGCAAATTGAATTTTGTATTTCCGTAGTTTTTCGGGCAATACACTTTTTTATCAATTTACTTAATTTAATTTATGTTCAAACGACAATATCTAAATTTCCGTTTGCTCCCCGGATATTTCTTCAATCTTGTAATTCTCCATAAAACTTCTTATATGAACAGAATCATCACCACTAGTTTGAACCACATAATTGTTTTACTTGTAATACTTTGAATTCAATACACTTTTTAAGTTTCCAAGAGACTTTTAGATGAGTTCGCACTACGTTTCTTCACGATAAATCTTAGTGATAACTTGTGAGGGCTTTAAAAGACAATGATCACATTAATTGATAAAAATTGTTGTAAATTTTTCACCACAATTAACATTAGCGATTTGGGTAACTATAAATTCTGAATCAATTGATACTAGATTCATACCCACGGCATACATGGAGAAAAATATTCGTAAATTATATTTTATTATTAAATATAAATTAAATATTTATATAATTTTAACTTTTATTTAAAATTACTTTTAACATTAATTTTTTATACAAATTAACAAAAGAAAAATAAATATTTTTATGAATTTAATAATATTTTTTTGTTAGTTTAATAAAATATATTAATTTTCTAACCAAATTAATAACAATGATATAATTGTAATTATTGTAATAAGTTAAGCTCATTTATATATTTATTTGATGACACATTATCATGGTATTTTTGTTAATAACACGTCAGAATAACGTTATTTTCTTAAAATATTTCTCAAATAATATATTACGGATTATGGTAGTAAATTAAATTTATTTATATTTATTTGAAATTAATTATAAATTAATGTATAAAAATTAAAGAAATAAAAATTATTGTTTTTGCAAATGTAATAGTATTTTTGGATAGTTTAATAAATTATATTTATTCTCTAACTAAATTAATATGTAATTATTCTAGTAATTTAAACTCTTTTATATATTTAATTTGAAACTCGGTATGGTATTGACACATAATCATGTTGGGATAAGTTAGAAATATATTAGAAATGTTGTTCAAATGATTTTAAAAAGTGAACCGGTTTATCGTGAATAATCTTGACGGATTCGTCGGTTAAAATTGTTGGGATAAGTCTTTCAACTACATTGAGATTGATTGGCGACCTCTATGGTTAGAAGTTAGAACCCAATTGTTTTGAAGGTCATTAACAATGAAATAAAATGGTTAGGTAACTTTTTGAAATTAAGTTTTTTTGGTTTACTATTGAACCAAAACATTTTTTCTACCGGTTATTCGTTGGCTACATTTGATTGTTAGCTATTTTCCAATCTTCATATTCATTTTTAAACATTTAACGGTAAATAAGTTTGTCTAAACGGAAATATTTTTAACTTTTTAATAAAACCTACTCTCAGAGTAATAGTTAACAAATATCTTCTAAATATTTAATTTAGTTTAAAGATAAAACATATTCATATATAAAACAATCACAAATTCATGTATACACAAACAAAATTTAGATTCTGTATAATATACAATAAATACATTTGATTTTTTTCGTAAATACTAAATTGATTGTATTTTAATGTGAAAAGTTAGTATTTCTAATATATTATTTGAAAATATTCTAATATATTATTTGAAAATATTTTTTAAAATAACTTTGTTCTAATTTGTTATTAACAGAAATGATGATGTGTCATCAACACAATACGTTTCAAACAAATATACAAATAGATTTAAATTACTATAATAATTATATATCATTGTTATTAATTTATTTAGAAAATCAGTATTTTTTATTAAACTGACCAAAAAATACTATTAAATTTCATAAAAATAATTATTTTATTTCTTTAATTTAAATATACAAAAACTAATATAAAAATAATTTTAAATAAAATTTAAAATTATATAAATATTTATATATAATTTATATTTACTAATAAATAATATTCTATAATTTATGAATATTTCATAGATGTTGGAACAACCTTTTTTTTAGAAAAAAATTGCATGTTCAATTTTAGATAACATCGTTCAAATATTGATTATAAAAATTATTGAAATGTAAATGAAAAATGAGTCATTAGAATCACAAAAAGTCATAAGTTTATTGACTAAATTAATAAAAAAAATACAAAACTCTCTCATTAGATTTTAGGTTTTAGATTTTGGTGAATAGTTGTAGGTTCAATAAAATTCTTTTTAGCCCGAATTTTAGCTAAGGTTTTGGCCCAAAACTGAGTTAAAATATTATACCGCATCCACTTTTTCTTCTTCTATGTATTCACAATTTTCTCATTGATTGTGTTCCCTCCCACGATTTATGATTGCGATTCTACTCTCTTAAGACTACAAAAACGAGCAATGGTGTCTTATTAACGCTTTTTAGCCTCTTCGCATTCTCACACGTTTTTCGTCTCAACAAAAACAGTTAAACAATTACTCTCGTTTTCTTCTTTTTTCTCACATTGTAAATCTCTATAGTATAGCATAGAATTTTGTTCGTATATTTATAATTAGGTGTTATGATTATAGTCTCCTCGTTGTTGTATCTTAATATTCATAATTTCGTTAAACCGAAACACTTCGAGAGATTTAATAAATTAAGCAAAGAGATCAAATTTCGTTTACGCGAAGTCAACTGTTTCTCAATTCGATTTTAATCATTTTCGATTCGAAAATTGTTTTTGCATTGCAGTTTTCTAATCTAATTTTTCACGTTCTAACAATAGAATCTGTTTGTGATAGAACAAAAGCCTAAATCTAAGTGAATCCACATAATGATAAAGACTTAAAACATCTACTAAGCAAAGGAATCCACCTAATTATTTAGTTAAACAAGAGAAACAAAGACAAGCCCTCTGTTTTTGCTCCATAAAATATTTCTTTGGGCCATGTCCAATATATACATAAAACCCATAAAATATTTGGGGCTAACACACCACTGCGATCAAACGTATAAAACGTGCTATAAAAAGATAAGATTTTCATATCCAATAAAGTTTAGAATTCTCAAAGATGACTCTTATGTAATTATCAAAAAGTATCAAAATTATCCCTAAGACGTATATAATTGTTTCCAAAAAACGATAGAAATTTGTATACCATACTTTACAAAAAGGAATAAAATGAATAAAACAATTAATTAACGGACAAACTACTTTATACATATGAAGAATAACGTCACTTTCTTGGTTTACTTTTACATTGAAATTCATTATGTATGATTTTGGCCGACATTAAATTAATAGTAAAATAAAAGAGAGAAAATATCGGAGGACAGGTAGTTAGAAGTAGGCCTGTCAAGCGGGTCAGATCCGCCCCGCCTAACCCGCCCCGCGGCGGGTTACAGATTTTTTTGCACAAAATTTTTTTACCCGCAAAATCCCGCGAATCAATTTTTTTAGACCCGCACCCGCCCCGCATTATTCAAGCGGGTCCCGCGGGTGACCCGCTTTATTTTTCAAAAATTTTTAAAATAATTTAATAAATTTAATTAAACTAAAATATTTAATAAATTTAATTAAAATAAAATATTTAATACATTTAATTAAAAATTAAAAAATATGTAATAAATTTAATTAAACTAGAATATTTAATAAATTTATTTAAATTAAAATATTTAATAAATTTAATTAAAGTTTCTAAAAATATTTAAATAATTTAATTAAAATATTTAATAATTTCATTTGTTTGGGTTTAAAATAGTTTGGGCCTAAATTAGTTGGGCCTGAATTTGATTAATTTGATTGAGCCCAAAATTTGCGGGTACCCGCTAACCCGCAAGCTAAAAAATTGTGACCCGCACCCGCTCCGCTCTAAATAATGCTCGACCCACATCCGTCCCGCATATGAAAAAAAAAATTTCTCTCGACCCGCACCCGCCCTGCAGCGGGTCAAACGGGGCGGGACCCGCGGGTAAAGAATCATATTGACAGGCCTAGTCAGAAGCATTAAGACCAAAGGATACAAACTTTTTCTCTGTCTTCAACGTCCACAAGAAAGTATTCAACTACAATACAACCAAATGTCACGAGATTTGTCTATTTCTATATTTTTGCTTCTCAATTATTTCTTTCATTTATTTTAAAATGTACGTTTTAAACTATCCAAATTATTTTCTAAACATATATGTGTTTTTTTTTTCAGGTACGTCAAGGATTAATAAGCTTATTTTTTCACAAAGTCAAAAAAATCCACAAAGGAGTAGAGCAGAGCAACTTATAACTGTCATCAACGTCTCATAATAAAAATAAAAACAAAAGCAGACCACAAATGGTGGTCGTTTGGAAACAACAAATTTTTACTAACCAAACCAGAAAAGTTTTTCTGTGGCTACTAAATAGATAATTATATGACAAAAAATCAGTTATTTCCTTAAAATAAATTGAGAAATTTGAAAAATATAATTACCAAAGCTTGTTTATGTGTCATTTTCTTATCATTTTAAACTTCTGTATTAATTTCTCGAATATACTATTTTTAAATATATTTTCTTTTAATATAATCAATGAAATAATTTTCTTTTTTAAATGATTAGTTATGCAATAAAACAAAATTTATAAATGTTTAACTATTCTCTTTTCATATGTTAAATATCTATATATATATATATATTAATTGTAAATCATTTTAACAAAATAACTTTATGTTAACGTGTGATTTACAAGTGTACCACGCTGATGTGTCACACTATTAGAACATTTTAAGATAAATATTACTTAAGACATAATTTACTAAAATATTTATGAAAATTGTCATTATACAGTATATTATATGTAAATCTCTAATATTTCGACATACAATGTATTTTGTCATATAATATAAAACAAAATATATATTTTGAAAAATTAGTCAAACAAAATATAAGACAAAAGTTTAGTTTAATTGAATATCTATCATATGTATAATTTTATCCAAAATATATACATTTTAAATCTATTTGTATAATCCGATTTTATTAACTATATCATTTTCGTAATCAATATTAAAAAATTATTTTAAATATAAGGCAAATTATATACATATTTGATTTAAATTAACAAAATAAATAATTATCTGTGAATATTTTTTCCCACGCGGGTAAAAATCTAGTTAATTAGTATTGAATGTGCAATAGAATTAATTGATGTATTAATTTCATGTACAATTTCAACATAGAATTGATAAAATATATAAATGGGAATATGTTTAATACATTACTAATATATAATAAATTCATAATAAATATATTTTATTTTGAAAATAATTAGAGCAAATATTTAATTTTGGAAATTACTTCAAAAATTTGTTTTATATACATTATATATGTTCACATAGATAACCAGATCTATATTTTTAAACTAAATTTTTAAAAATATTTAAATAGTTGTAAAAACATGGAATTCAAATTCTGTGATCTATAAACTATAAATTTAAAATAAAATATGTGATTCATAAAACATATATTTTAAAATGGCGATACTAGACCATGGCCTAACTCGCGTTCTTTATGGACCAAAGCTGAACACACGTTGAAACACATGACATATAGTACGGAGAATCAAATCATGACGAAAAACCAAACCAATGTAATTACAAAATTTAGGAAATAGGTGAGATGTGGAAATTAATTATTATTTTTAGTTATAATAATATAAAATATTTCTTCTTTAATCAAATTAAAAAATAGTAAAAATTATAAGTATTTTAATAATTTAAATATATTTATCTATTTATTTAAAATTTATTCTGGATTACACATCATCATATCACAGATATATATAACACGTTAAATTAAAATTATTTTCTAAATATATTTTTCAATTAACATATTATAGATATGATCTTGGTAAAATTAATGTTTATATGGATTATTATTTGGAAAAGATGTGTAAAGAATATATAAAATTATAATGGGGCTTTGAATATTGTATAAGGAAATTAAATCAGTTAACTCCTTATTAATTAATTCTTAATTAGAAACCCATATTAGACCACTAAAATATAGAACATTATCTACTTTTACATATTGCTAGGTGAGAGTTTGCGCGTACCGCATGAATTATATTTTTTTTATGATTGTTGTTTCGTCGGTGAAACATATATAATTTTTATGATTGGTAGTTTTTAAAAAAAAATTAAAACCATGAATATTTTATCTTGTAAATCAAGTTAGCATTCAAAATATATTCGAACCAAAAATTTCTATTTATCAAAATGAATCTTTATATTGTATTGGATTGTAAAATTTTCTATAGCTAGATAGTATTTTAGAAAATAGAATAATATATTAGAGGAAAATTGATATATAAAAATTCTAATATTTTTAAATATTTTTAAAAAAATTAATTTAAATATTTCTCAAATATAATATTCCACACTTACATATATTAGTCGCTCGTAAGAAAGTTTTTTCTAACTATTTCAATAATGCTAAGCAAAGAATATATTACTTTTACCACACATACATAATTTTGTAAATATACTTCTTTGTCGATTAGAACCATTTCCAAACTCATAAATGTGTTGCATTTGTTAAAATTCCGGATTTCCCAAAAATTAACAAATCGCACCAGCATTTCTTCATTATAATTACAAAAAACTCCATCAAAATAGTTGAAAAAAGCGAAAATATGAGACTGAGAAAAAGTTTTTTATGTCATGATTAATTTATAATAAATATGTGTAATGTTTGTGATTAAAGGTATCATAGTTGGTGTTTTATAATGTTAGTAATTGGAAATCATTATTAGAATGGTAGTGGGTAATAAAAGATGAGATGGTAGTGGCCAAGATAATAAAAATTGAGATAATAGTGGTCAATAATAAGTGAGTTAGTGGTTATAAATTTTAATTGTTTGTGCAAATTTAATCGTCAAATTTTTTTGAAGTTTTTATAATTTAGATATTTAATTTTATATAAATTATTAATAAGTATTTTTGGTTTATAATGATGTGGATTAATTTGATGAGGTGTCATTTTTTTAGAACTTATTTTTTAGCTTAGGTGAATAGCTTTAGTAACTTCAATAACTATTTTTATTTAGTAAAATTAAAGTGATAATGGTTTCTCCTGCTATTACTCGTAAATTCTATTTTGACCGATTATTACAGTTTTTAGCGTTAGATAAAAAATCACAAAAACTGTTTCGTATCAACTTGGTGTTGTGTGGAATCGCTTTAAATCAAAAGCCTTTTCCCAATAAGAGTTTGCGGTGATTGGCGGTTAGAGGTGGTTTAAAATTTTAAAATGTTACTAAAAGATGATAAAAATAAAAACTTAACAAAAAAAAAAAACTATTTTCCTATCCAATATTTTAACCTCAGCTTCTTATATACTTAATATATAAATGACAACATAATGGTAAATATATTTATTGTATATAAACAAATCTTCCATTTAATTAAGTATCTTTCTATATACATAATAGACGTTATATCAATCATATAAAACATTCACTAAGGTCTTCACAAACTCTCATATAAAACATTCAATAATGTCTTCACAAACTCATATAAAACATTCAATAATAGTGTTATTCGTTTGGTCACCGTAAACAGTTGTGGTTGCGGCTGCAGTCAACCCTGCGACTGCAACTGCGGCAGATGTTATTCGTTTGTCTGTCGCATGCGGTTGCGGTTATGGTTGATCACAGATTTTTAGTCATATCGCTATTTTAATCAGCGCTCGAAAAAATTGTGACGTAGGACACAATGTTTAACCGCTGCATCTGCCGTAGGTACCTGCGACAGCTAAACGAATAATAATGTGCTGCAGCTAAGGTTCCTACAACTGTCAAACGAACATGACCGTCTTCACAAACTCTCATAAATCGTATCTGTTGCATTTAAACCAATCGAGTCTTAAAGAGCAAATCATGCGAAACACTTGTTTTGACAATAAAGTGAGTATGTCTCTTGGTAAAATGTTTCAGCCAATGCCACCTTCATTAGACTAAAATCTAGATCGTTTGCACATCTTGTTTCAATATAATTATTGATAAATTGATGAGAATAATAACACGAAGAATTATAATATTAATAGACTCTCCTGAAAATAAAATTATATAATACATTGATTTACATAAAATTAGAAAAACTTAATTTCTTAAATAATATGAAAAATATATTAAAATAATTTTAAATTATCTAATCTAAAATATTCATATTTAGATTGATATAATCGATCTTCCAATATATTTTGACAAACTCATACATATTAACATGTTTGAGATTAGATGAGTTTTCAAAATATCAGTATTATATATGGACGTGAGTTTTATCAAACGGTGTTATATCTGACCGTCAGATCAAATCGGCTACAATATTCAGTTGTTAAGTCATCATCGACGTTTATATCCGGTTGTAAGATCAATAATCAATAATCAAAATTTTTTACTGTGAAATTTAAAATAAATTTGCGATTATGAAATTTAAAATAAATTTGCGATTATGAAATTTATAAATAACTTACGATAGCAAAGTCGAGAAATAACTCACGATAGCGAGGTCAAGAAATAACTCACGATAACGAGGTCAAAAAATAACTCGCAGAAACGAAAAATCAAATAAAAAAAATCACAAATTTCAATAGTTCTTCGATCATATTATCCATGAAAAAACGTATGTTTTAAATTATATATATATATATATATATATATATATCATGAGCATGTTTATAAAATTTGTTAATGCTTTAATAAATTAATGCAAATAAAAACATTTTAAATTCATTTTGTTTATTGTTTCTGTATCCAAATGATACGTATACGCATGTGTATATATATTCATTAGAAAGAAAATGTTGCATTGATCTAATCATATAGAAATTAAATGTAAACTGTATAGTAAATGCAAATGTATCTGGAGAACTTAAAAAATATCTCAATTTTTTTTCTAATACTCATCTCAATGTTCCTCATGGAACACTTCTTTAAATAATTAAGAACACTTCTTTTTTTATAAAATGAATTAAATTAAAGGGCAAATGTCTAAAATAACATATTTCTAAGTTTTTGTTCCAAAAATAGAATCATTAGTTTAAATTTCCAATAATAGCACAAATTTAAGATTAAAATGTATTAAAACTATATTTTAATAGAAAAAAATTAAACTTTAAATTGGAAATAATGGACTCAAATACAATACTTTAAGTTTATGTATAATTTATTTAGAATAAATAAGTATTTTCACATAAGTATTTATGCTATTTTGGGAATTTAATTTTATAATACTAGATTTAGAAGAAAAACTTTAAAAATGTTATTTTAGGGTATTATTTTTAAAACATTCCAAATTAAAATTTTCCGTACTTCATTTTCACATCAATTTCAGTATTTCACACAAATACTTATCTCTGATGCATACAACTATAAAACCATGGCCTACAAAAATTTATGTCGGTCAATTAAAAAGGCATGATTCGTGACGTCATGTTCTGAACGACCTTTTTAATTATTATTAGTTGCACACACAAATATTACGAATAGAAATACATTAAAATATCACACTTTTTTATTTTAAAATATTATCAATTATTTTTAATGTTTTTAAATAGTACTGAAAATGTATTATTTTTTTTCAAAAATCACAAGCATTAAAATTTTTATAATTTAAATATATGGTTTTGGATCTACAGTTATGGAGAATTTTTTGCCTAAATGACAAATAATATGAGCTGTTTCGATCCAAACCCTTAGTTTTGTTTTCCAGAAATGAGCCGGCATAACCTTTACCTAATTCTGCCATCACTTCGCCACCTTAACCTCAACAACAACAAAACTAGTCGTTTATCCAATTTTTGTTGTTGTGTAGTGATATAAACCAAATCGATTATATTGTTGTCGTGACTTGTTATGTTAATTAGAATTTGGCTTATTTAATTATAATATTTTATTTTTTTATTTTAAAATTTTAATCAAATATTTTGAAAAGTTTTAGTGAATGTTAAATCAATATATCAATGTGTTTATAAATGATATTTATTTTACAATATTTGTAATATAAATATAAATGCAAAAATTTAAAATTTTAGATGTAATGCTATAATTAATTTATTTATTTTAAATAAAAATTATTTAAGTATATTAATAAGAATTTGAATTTTAAATATTAAATTTTATAATATTTATAAGTTTTTTAACATTTTTATTTATTTGGTATTTGTTCTAATTTATTTATAATGTCATTTGAATTAATATTTTTATAATTTTAAATATTTGTGGAAATTTTGCTTATCCAGTATAGCTGACATGAATGTTTCAAAAAAAACAAACTAAATAAGAAAGACGCAAAAACAATTTCGAGATCTCACAAATGTGAATACGATTTGTGAATTGTGTAATTAATCTTCATCACAAAATTCATTTGTTTTTCAATCCCTTAATATAATGTAGTTACATTTTAAAAGTAGATTTTGATTGCATTGTACTAATGTTTCGAAGAAATTATATCTATTCGTGTTAGATAATATTTTTAATATATTATTTGAGAAACATACATAAATATTATGTTGATCTATCATGAACATAATAAATTTCAAATAAATATATAAATGATTTTAATTTTTTAAAATAAATATAGAAATGATTTTAATTTTTAAAATAATTATGATATATGTTATTATTATTAATTTAATTAGAAAATCAATATATTTTATTAAATTAATTAAAAAATACTATTGAATTCGTAAAACAATTATTTTTCTTTAATTATATATACAAAATTATTATTAAAAGTAATTTTAAATAAAAATTAAAATTATATAAATATTTAATTTATATTTGGTAATAAATAATATTATATAATTTATAAATATTTTTCATTATAAAGATCGTGGATATAAATCTATTATGGTTAGAAACATGATGCATTTGTTGCATTATAGAGTTGGTAACAAAGAAATTAACTCCACAAATTCAGCTATAAAAATATGAATATAGACTTTCATGAAGCTTTATTTCAAAATGAAAATATTTTTTCAAATGTAGTTGTTTTCAAAATAGATTACTAACAAAATTTGCTTTAAAATCATAAATACATTGCAAATTTACACCAAAGTATGCTTCGAAAAGAAAATGTTTTCTTAACTGCAATAATAATCTTTTATTTTTGAAGCATGTCTTTTAAAACGATCAATGTTAAAATTGTAAATATAAAAGATAATTAAGTAAAATTTTGCTTTAAAAGTGAGAATACTTCTTCAAATACATTTCTGACATTCTGTATACAAAATAGAACACAAGAAAAATCTGTTTTTAAACTATAAAGCATTCCAAAAGAAATATGTTTATCCGTAACAATGAATATATTCAAAAACAATTGAAATATGACTTCTAAGCATCTATAACTTCCAATTTGGCCATTACCAACTTACCTACTCATGTTAAACCAAAAATCTATAAACTTTTATATTTTAAAACATCAATATGGTGAATTTTGGAAAAAAGTTTAGACGAAATGGTGGTAAAGTAAAAACTAAAAAGAAATGAATTCTTAAGTTGAATGAAGCATTTAGTGATTAAAAATGATTGAAAATAGTGGTCAGAACCATGAAAATTATGATATTTTAATAAAAGATAAGAAAAATATATGTAATGCTTCTATTTTAATATATAATATATAGTAGATGTTATATATAGTGTTTATATAAAAAACTTTTTAGTGATATTTTTTGAAAAAAAGGTTCATAAATCATGATATCAGAGATGATCAGGTCACATGTGAGATGTGTGATTACGAAACGTAATGTATCAATCATACCCTATTTCAATGTTCACCCGCACGTTAAATCTGGGCGTTATCCAATATTCCTTCACCATTTTATAACTTTCCCTTTTACAACATTTATAGGAACCTTGACCATATTAAATGGCGCACACCAGAAAAACGGGAGCCAGAATATGATAGTTTGTGTTTTCCATAGATTTTGTGGTTCATTTGAAAGATCCGGAATGATAAGATATATAACAACAGAGATTGGAATGCCATGAAAATCTTGGATAAAACCCGTACGAAAGACAAACTATGGTACTTATCCACATCGTCACAAGATCAAGAAAAGGAGAAGATGACGGAAGACAAAAGTGTAGAACCCCTAATAAGGATAAATTCTCATTTACTTGCCACGTAGATGGTTCATGGAATGAGGAGAAGCCAACGTCCAGTGTGGGATGGATCCTCAAACTACACGATAGAACAAGTGATTTGGTGGGTATGAAAAGTATTTACAAAAGGATATCTCCATTACATATGGAGTTCTTCAATCTACGTTGCGCAATGCTAAGTTTGTACAGTAGGAATCGATATTGCACAAGGTTCTTTACCGATTCAATGGATCTTATTAATCTAATCAAAAAGCCTAAAAAGTGGTCAGAATTTACAATATATCTAAAGGAGTTTGAAAACTTACGGCAGTATTTCCCGGAATTTAACCTCAAATACTAGGCACGAGAGAGGAATCAACACACCGATGCATTAGCAAAAAAGGCACAGAAGAAGAACTATATTTTTACTTATATTAGCACTTCAATATCATATTGATTTGAAGATACGTTAGATATTTTCTAACTGTAAATTATTGTTGTGCTCTTTCAATGTGACAAAAAAAAAATCATAATAGTAGTATTTCTAAATATTTCATTATGTCCGACCGAAACAATTGATCTAAAAGTGTGTAGATAGATAAAAACAAATATTTGATTCAAAAAGATAAATATATACTTTTCTTGATACATATTTACATAAGAGGATAATTTAATATTAAGGTGCAGAAATATATCAACAAAACCGTGAATAGAGATGTTTCGTTATGAGATATATCAATTCAAGCATTAGTCTAAATTTATATATACAGCTAAACCATTATAATTTTTTGGTTTTAAACTGAAAATGAATATAGAAAAAGACAAGTCTTAAAAACAATAGAATATTTGATAAGTAAAACCAAATCTTTTTAAAACCTCAAGGCCAAACACACACATAGATAGACTCCAAGAATCAACCAAATGTCAACACGTGTCATCTCCACAGACTTCAAACTCCATTGTCTCTGTGTGTTCTGCTTCGCTATATAACAGACTCAAAACTCTTCTCCTCTCTCAGCATTCTCTCTGTCTCTCCATCTCTTTCTTCTCATTCTTCATTTCTAATGCGGATTCACAGTAGCATTCTCGTGATTTGCACTGTTCTCTTTTGTCATTCAATCTACGTGGCACGAGGAAGAGCTCATTACCACAAGAGACGTGGTCTCTCGGATCCTCCTCCTCCTCCTCCTCCACCAGTTATAACCGCTAATCCGCCTCAAGTCCCATCCGACCCGTATCCGAATCCAGACCCGACTCCGGTAGATTCCGATTCAGGATGTGTCTTTGACGTGACGTCTTTTGGGGCAGTGGGTGATGGTTCGTGCGATGATACGGCAGCGTTTCGAGCTGCATGGAAAGCCGCTTGTGCTGTTAAATCCGGTGTCGTTTTAGCACCTGAAGGCGGCGTTTTTAAAATCACTTCCACTATTTTCTCCGGTCCGTGTAAACCGGAACTCGTATTTCAGGTGAGCAAAACAACTTAACACGTAAAAACAAAACATTTTTCTCATAATAATGAAAACAAATTAATCTTGACCATTTTAGTTATAAGCCTGGAGAAAAGAGTGTAAAATAAATTTAAGCTAAAGAAAGTAATTTTATTTGGTGGGATTGTGAAGTTGGACGGAGTGTTGATGCCTCCGGATGGACCAGAGGAATGGCCAGAGAAGGACAGTAAAAGTCAATGGTTGGTTTTTTACCGCCTCGACAGTATCACGTTTGCCGGCAAAGGCACAGTCGAAGGCAATGGTCAAAAATGGTGGGACCTACCTTGCAAGCCCCACCGGGTAAATTTCTGATTATTATATTCATTATTAAACATAAATTTATAAGAGTAAACATTAAAATTTCAAAAATACGAAAATACTTATTTAATCTAAATAAATTATAAATAAATTTAAAATATTATATTTAAATTCATTATTTTAATTTAAAATTTATTTTTTTCATTAATTTTTTTTAATATATAAATGTTAAATTTATGTTATTATTATAAATTTAAACTAATAATATTAATTTTGAAATAAAAATTTTAGAAAATGATATTTTAGAAATTTTTCATTTTATAATTAAGGGTCACTATTATTTTCTTAATTTATATTGACCTTGTTCGTTTGTTTGCCACCGGCGGCTGCGATTACGGTCGTTTGTTTATTGTCGGCGATAGTGATTATAGTTGATTGCAAATTTTTAGTCGTACCGCTTCTTTATCCAACGGTCACAAAAATTACGACGTAATACACAACGTCTGACTGCGGTGATTAATCATACATAATTGCGGCCGCTAACTAAACAATACTATGATAAACAAACATTACTATAAAAATAATTGACTTAAGATAATTGACTTATTCCGTACTATTATTCCTCTGATTTTACTTATATAAATTATGTGTTTTTAAAATTATTTTTATCAGGGACCAGACGGATCAACGTCATCAGGACCATGTGTTAGTCCAACTGTAAGTTCAAATTAGAATTAAATCATTATTAAATCTAAGAATGGTTTATAATTTGATTTACTAATAACATATTTATTTTTGTTTTTTTAGATGATACGATTTTTCATGAGCAATAATATAGAAGTGAAAGGATTAAGAATCCAAAACAGTCCACAATTTCACATGAAATTTGATGGATGTGAAAGAGTTTTAATAAACGATATTCAAATTTCATCTCCAAAACTTAGTCCGAACACCGATGGCATTCATCTTGGGAACACAAGAAGTGTTGGCATTTACAATTCTCTCGTTAGCAATGGTACAATTTTTTCCTTAAATTTTTATTTTATGATAAGAAATTATACATTTTGTGTTAATCAATAATGTTTGTTTGGTATGTAGTGTGATTTGATTACGAATATTAAAATTGAAACAGGGGATGACTGCATTTCGATTGGAACTGGTTGCTCAGATATTGACATTCAAGGTGTCACTTGTGGGCCCAGTCACGGGATCAGGTTTCTCTTTTTTTTTTTTTTATAATGTCAAAAAAACAAATGTTAACGTTAATTTAATTTAATTGATTTGGATTGATTCTCTTAAGAAGTTTATTTTCACATGGAGCGTCGATACTTGTTGAATGATTCACTGAAAATCATACTTTGGAACTAGTTGACAAAAAAATATTGATGATGGAATTAGGTTTATATTCACCATATATATGAGAAAAAATATTAATAATTTATATAATATTGTTTATTACTAAATATAAATTAAATATTTATATAATTTTAATTTTATTTAAATTTGTTTTAATAATAATTATTGTATATATAAATTAAAGAAAGGAAAATAAATATTTTTTATGAATTTAATAATATTTTTTGGTTAATTTAATAAAATATATTGATTATCTAACCAAATTAATAATAATGAAATATATCGTAATTATTGTATTAACTTAAATCTATTAATATATTTATATGAAATATATCGTAATTACTTTAATAATAACACGTCAACATGATATTTTTGTTAATAAAATATTATTTTTTAAAAATGTTTATTAAATAATATATTAGAGATTATTAATTTTAGAATAAATATGAATAGTTTTGAGATTAATGTAATAAAACAGCATTGTTGTAATATGGCTGATACATATGTCAGAATAATTTAATGTCGTAGGCTGATATTATTAGTCACGAGTATGATTTATGCCTAAAAGTCAAAATTGAAGTTCTTTTATAATTATTGGAAAACATCAATTATTTAAATATCCAAACACGATTTGATTTCAACCGCTAAAAATAATAATTATTAAAACCGCAGCATTGGGAGCTTAGGCGTGCACAATTCTCAAGCTTGCGTTTCCAACATAACAGTCCGAAATACCGCGATTCGCGATTCCGATAACGGTTTGCGAATCAAAACATGGCAAGGAGGCACCGGATCCGTCTCAAATCTCCTCTTCGAGAACATACAGATGGAGAACGTCCTCAATTGCATTAACGTCGACCAATATTACTGCCTCTCAAAGGATTGCCGCAACGAGACGTCGGCGGTTCGAGTCTTCGATGTCGAATATCGTAACATCAAAGGGACTTACGACGTCAGGAGCCCTCCGATTCACTTCGCCTGTAGCGACACCGTCGCTTGCACGAACATCACGATGTCGGAGGTCGAGCTTTTACCAGAGGAAGGCGAGCTAGTCGACGATCCATTTTGTTGGAACGCTTATGGGACACAAGAGACGTTGACGATACCTCCCATCGATTGTTTGCTTGATGGATCTCCAGTGGTGAAAGAAGCGTATGATTCGAGTAATGTTTGCTAATTTACGGATGAATCTAGATGGGTTGTTAATACGCCACGTGGACTACCTTTTTCGTATTTATATATATGGGCCATCCCTTGTAGGGCCTTTTAGTTAAAAGCCTTATATGTGCGATGAGAATTTTAAAGAATATGGATGACGTGTTTTTATGGGCTAATGAAACGCTGTCCTTTTACTTTTAACTCCATCGGTGCGGATACAGCAACATTACTTGTTTTGCCGAGAAAATGTTAAGTGGTTTTAAATTTTCATGTCAAAATGAACAAGAAACAAATATATATTCAGTAATTGACAACTAACAACAAAAGGAATTTCTGATCAAAATACTCGAAATGTAAATTCTCAGGTCTCACGTCAAATACAAAATAACCACTAACCGCGAACCTCAACAGTTACCATTTTGGCGTTTGACCAAACTGCGGATTCTCAAGTCACCAGTAAAGGACTCCAACTTTACAAACAGAAGCCTTTCCTCATTACCACATTTGGCATATATGATGAAGCACGAAGGAAATGAAGGTATTAACTTTAGACTTTAGAGGATGATTAAAAAATATTAAAGAAACAGATGATTAACCAAACCCGGGATTTACTTCTGAACGGTGCCAGCTTCTACGATTGCAGGAGACCGGTAATTTTTATGGGCACTGATCCTACTTTGACAATGTCATTGTCATCAGAAATAGAAGCTTCATGTGGCTCTGTCTTCTGGTTTGAGACAGAGGGAGGCGGTTTAGACTTGACTTGGCTCTGGTTAACGTCAGAGCCTTTACCAGTCGGGTTAATGGTGAGAGAGCTGATTTTCATCATTTGAGTGAAAGTAGTTCCCTTTTCATTACTCTCATTTGCTGTGGTCTCCTTCTTCCCATCTGACTTTGAAGGAACCTTCTCGGTTTCTGCAGAGGTTACTGAAGATATCTTCAAGGCTTCCATGGAGGTTTTCTTGATTCTGTCAGAAAAATCTGGTCTGGGTAATGGCAATGGACTAAGGAAGGATCTGTAAGGCAGTCTGTTTCTCTCATCCTGCATGACTCTCTGGCGGTTTTCGTAATACACAAAATCATCTAGTAACGAAGTCCTTTCTGCATGACCTTTGAATATTTTCAGCACCTCCAGACCTTGTTTCAGCATTATCTGCAACAATAGATTAGCAATTGTTGCGAATTTAAGAATTTAAGAATTTTCATAGTAATTGCTGTTAGGTAAATTCACCTCTTGTGTGTCTCGACTGTTGGTGACTGGCTTATTCTCATTGTTCTGTAATATGATGTGCCTGAAATAGCTATTGGGAACATCTTTAATGATGTGCCATTTGACAGGAAAGCTTCCGCTCCATTTGTCTTGCTGCCAAAAATCCATGTCTTTGTCGAACGAAACTGGACCAATCATCTCAGCCACGCCACAGAACAAACCACTGGCATTGACCTAAAATTAAGAAGTACTTCGCATCAGAACAACCCAAGGCCTTAACACAAACAAGCTTTCAAAAGACAAAGAAAGAAAAACTCACAGAAAAGAATAAGAATATTGGGCATTCACAAGACTTTTCAGAGGCTATTCTTTGAGCATCCTCATATGCATTTTGCAATTTCTTGTTCCCGTGCAAAGTTGATGACCAGACACTGTATTTGATGCTCTTGTGAACGTCATCTTCACTATACGATTTAATCACAAAAAACTTGGCATTGCTGTATTCAATTCGGAGATCTTCTTTATTATACTGATTAGGATCAATCACAATATTTCCTTCGGCATCTGCATTTCCAGCTTTTGTTGTATAAGCTTTAACAATTAGTTCATTTCTTGATCCTTTTGATCTTGGTCCTCGATTTTGTTCACTGCCTGTATCTGGATTTATATTTGCATGGCCAACGTACAGCTTGGGCCGAAGATTGTTATTATTTGTTGCAATGGAAGAAAGACCATTACGTTCAGGTGGAGAAATGTCTAATTGTCCAGACGGAAATACTCTGCTACTGGAGAAAACGTCAATGGGTTGAGCGCTAATAGGAGCAGATGTCCCCTGCAAAAATATTACACAAGACCAGTGTCAAAATCAGAACGATATATATTGGGTTGTAGTGGTTTCATTAACAAACCGCCCTCCAACTACAAAAGCAAGCATATCAATGTTTGAAATTTTAAAATCTAAACAGCTTTGCTATATTCCTTCCAATTCATTAACCTCCTATTGCCAAAATCGAAAATAAAGTAAAACCATGAATTATTAATACGAAAAATGTACCTGGAGAGTAGAAATTCCAGTAGACACACTCCTTTCAGTTCCAATTTGTCTGCTTTTTCCAGAATTAGGCCTTGGCTTCTCAGAGGATCTGGTCACAGAATGTGCTGCATGGAATTTTGGAGCATTCCTCTGGAGTCCATCACTAGCTGAAGCATTTCTATGTCTAGATCCTCTACCGTCAGATCGACCCCTATTAGCTGACCCAGTAGTCTCTACCAAAGGGTTTGTTGAGCTATCAGGGTGAATTGCATATGGAACAAACGTAGGTGACGATGCAACATTCTGGTAAGGAGGAATGGAGTAGAAATGTTGGGAACCAACAAAAGGAGAATCAACGCCTATTGAAGCTCCAGGTATGTAAGGATTGAATGGATTGTAAGGAGACTGTGCATATCCATAACTAGGCGTATAGCATATATAAGGAGAATTTTCATTCTGCCCACCCTGTAGATGTAAAAAATATCAATATATATAAAAAATGTCCGAGAACAAAACGTGAAGTAGCTATGTCCCAGATTGTTACCGTGTATTGGACTTCTGAACCATCTACACCAAAAAACATCTGATGGCTCTCCCATTCACCGGGTGACTCATAACCTGAAAATTTAGAAAATTAGAGAACTCGCCACCTTTAGGCCCAAGAGTATAATTGATACCATAAATCAACTTAATACCTGTACAATAATAACCATAACCGGCATCAATGGGGTAATACATGCCGTGGTCAACAACAAAATCAGGGGCTCCCTCGGAGGTATACATTGCTTTTAACTTATCAAAGAAAATGATGTGTCAATGGAGTTTTGATAAACACCTGGAATCAACAAAAATGCATTAACATAAGCATTTAGGACCATTTTGAAGGATAGGAATACTGTTAAACTAAAAGAAATAGAACTATTTAAAAAAAAAATTACAACAAGTAGAACTACAACAACATCAAACAAAGATTATCAGGTACGACAACAAAATACCACGGCTGGAAAATTATATAGCCCTAAATTCAGTCCAACGAATGAGGCATAAAACCATATAAATTAGATGGACAGAAACCGAATCCTAAAAGAAGAACACACAGATAATCTAGAATATGCAAATCACGAGACAAGCATGTTCTTTATGTTCCCAAATCAAATCTTAAAAGAGGGAAGAAAAACATGAACCCTAAAGGTGAAACTAATTGCCTGAAATCATTAAAACGCACAAACAGATACAAAAGAAAATCGAGTAGCGGAAGCAGAAAGTAAATTAATCAGGTTACAAGAAATTTGGGAGAGTCAAGACATGCTTAGCCTATGAATTTCTTCGAATTAGGAAGAAGAAACGGCTGATTCAAAGAGATTTTTAAAGAGAGGGAATAAGGCTTATGACGAGAGGTATCAGCAGCATGAGTTGGAAAAAAAATCTCTGCAGAATCAAAACACTAACCCTAGAGAGAGAGAGAGAGAGAGAAGGAGAGAAGGAGATTCGAGGGATTTCGATAGATACACCGAAGGAAAGAAAAAGAACATGAGAAGACGCGCAAAGGCAGATTACTCCATATAACTATTGATGTAAATACGCTGCGTTTTCAACGGCTGAATCTACAATCTAGTAATTGACTTGTCGATTAAAGGTCGATAATACCCTCGTCGTTGTCCCAAAAAAAACTAGCGTGACATTCGAAAAATAGATCAATTCATACTTACAAAAACATATAGTATTTATTAATAAATATAATTTTTACCAATTTTTTATTTATACCGATACAAAACATATACTATTTATTACATATACTATTATTTATTGATAAATTCAAATTTCATATATAAATTTTCAGTTTACATGTAACCGTCATATACTATTTATTTTATTCCATATAATTTTACATGTGACCATCACATCAACAATAAATAACAAATATTTAAAATTGTTAAAGTGATTGAATGTTTAAGCACACTACAAAAAGTTTATGTATAAAATTAAACGATCAACCAAATATATATTTTCACTATTATGTAATTTATAAATATATCATAGTTAAATATTCTTTGAATAAAAATTAACTAATTTTCTGTGCTAATTCTCTAAAAATTGTATGATTTTTTAGATATGATGAGCAATTTTTACCTTTACTATTTTAACCTAAACTTTTCACTTAACTAAATAAGAAAAACCTAAGATTATTGGTGAATATAAAAAACTGGAGAAAGCGTCGTTTGTTGATCGTTTTGCTTGTCGTTTTGATTTATGGCAAAAAAAAAATCAAAACGTGGACATGTGCTTGCAGAGTTGTAATTTTCGTCCATCAATTGATATGCTGAGTCAGCTGCCATGTGTCACATGAGTCAGCAATTTTTCTGCCACGTGTCACATGAGTCAGCAGGTACGGTTCATTGACGGTGTTAAAAATTTCGTTGAAAAAGGCACTTATAGTTCGTGTAGAAATTTTAAATTATATAAACAACTTATTTCTGTTTTTTTTGAAAAATACAAAAGTCGCCCTACCTAATCTATAAGTAATTCAAGAAAAAAGATAACCAGTTTACACATATTACCCTACCGGACTAATCTAACTCTCCAACATCTAAACTGAAATTATCAAACCGAACCGGGGTAAGATGAATTTGACTCTATTATCCACTGTACATATAGCTTTGAGGACACATCCAAAGAGATTTAGCTGCTAATCATCTGCACGAAAAAGTCAAGACACGTGAGCTTGGACCTGTGTATCAATCATCTGTACGTCTTGCTCATGGCAGAAGATGCCTGTGTTGGAAATGAAATGTTGCAGATCCTGTAAACCAGAATACACCATAAAACCTACTAATCAAATCAAATGAAAAAACAGGCATTAACACCACCATTTGACTAGTGAGACAAAGGGTGATTCTAATGACCTGGATATGTTTTAGATGAGAGATTAGATTTACCTTGATTGGAAAGAAGACCAGCGGAAAGCGACTTCACGAGTCCATATCTATTGGAACCAAGAGTGACTTATCATGAGCAGCACCCTTGGTCTTAGAATCAACAGCCTCATTGATCTTCTGTTGGGAGTCTTCACTAGAACCAACCATGTGTTTTTTGTCAGATGACTTGCGTTTAGAATAGGTAACCAGTTTGATTACTCTCTCTGGCTTATCTGCAGACTCCCCGCAATCCTTACCATGACAAGGTTTCGTAATATTTGTAACCTTTTCATTAGCCATCAGGCCCATCACCGACTCAGACCCATCTGGTTTGCTGGTTAGACATTTGGATAAACTGGTACAGTCTTCGTTGACCCCAACATCTACAGTCCCCCAATCAGAATTAGCTGTGCAGCTAGTCTTACGTCTGAACTTCGTGGCAGAATCATCCATATCTTCACTGCGCTCTGAATAGTCGAGTTTGCTGGTCGAACATTCTGACTTCTCGGCACCATTAGGGGCTAAGTATCTGTTTCTTTCTGTCGTACATTCAGCTACATCGTTCCCTGTGATTTCAGTTACTGCACTTTCCGGTTTCTCATCATATGTGATTTCTAGTTCCACTGCAGCATCACCAGTGCAGTCATCTACTCTCGGTTGGGTATCATGAACCTCTTCTTCACTTACATTACTTGAAGCCTCCAGAGAGTTGCTCTTTCTATCTTTTTCTGCTTTCTCTTCCGAAATCTTAGTAGAGTTGGAGGCTTCTAGATTATTTTCTTCTCCAATTATGGATTCAAATTCGCCCGCAATTTCATCAATTGCAACTGGTTCACTGCCTGCTGCGTTCTCTGTCCTAGATTCTACGGACTTCCCAGAACCAAACACAAGCAGATCACATGCCAATGGCGGTTCCAGATCAATAGTTTTAGGAGGTCTAGATTCTACTTTTTCATCAGTTCCCGTAGCTTCAGACATACTTTCTGTTCTGCTGCTAGATTCTGGCTTTCCAACAGTGTTGGATAAAACTTTACTTATCTCTGCAGTTTCGGAATGTTCAGCTTCTTTGGAACCATTTTCAGTCTTCTCTATCATATCGTTATCACCTGATGCTAGAGTTGCAAAAACTGTAACTTCCTCAGTTCGAGATTCTGAAAATTTGGAATCAACATCATATTTTTCATCAACTTGCATCGGTTCAGAGAGATCCATGGACTTAGGTTCTACATTCTCAGAAGATATTAAACTATTTATGTCATCAGGCACTGAGGATGGGGAATCAACAGAATTAGTATTATTGCCTCCTAAATTTCCAGGTGAGTGAATCAGGCTTCTATAATCATAGTACGCCTCAGCCTGTGGATTTCAGAACATATCAAGAACAAACTAAGAGAGTCAATTAGGAATCTCGTCATTAACTGTAGAACTACCTTTGGTCTCGGAGATACTGCTTCAAACACATGAATTTCAGGCTCTTCATATTCTGGGATTTGCAAAATTATGTAGGCACCTTTGTTGTTGTGTCTCTCCTCTGTATCCTGCATACAAGGCTCAAACATAATTCATAACACCTACAAGATATAATAAATTCTCCAGATTAAAATAATAATATGAAGACTGGCAGCGAAACATTTACCAGATAACCAATTGTTGAATTGCAAGAGCATACCTGAAACTGAGGATGATCAGGAGCACTGAACAAAGTTATAAGTCCTTCATGGTCTTTTGCATATCCTTCATTCATTGGTGCAAGACCATCTCGTTTTGCCCTTTTCTCAGGGGCTTCCTTCCCTCTGATGATCAACTGCCATAGAAAGAAATGCCATCATGATGCTGAAAGAGTTACAGACAATACCTCTCTTGGTACAAATATACAAATAAGAGCGGAAGTGTTCTGAGTATATCCCAAATTAAGGCATTTGGCTGATGAAAAAACCGCTCAGGTCTTCTATCAAAATTTTCAACGCTTCTAAGTGAGATCTCTTTGACAATTTAGTTTCACAGAACTGATTGATCTTACCTGTAGATCATTGTCTTGCAGGAACTTTGCAGTGCAATCAGGACCCCATAACAAACCAATGCCTTTCTCTTTGTTAAGAAAGAGGCCAGTGTCCTTGGATGGATCTGACCAAAGAATGTCACCAGGAATCAAATTTGAACCTTCTGCAGGAGGATTGATAACACGCCTTTTCACTTTGGATAAATCCTTTAATGAGCCAAGAGGCAAGGACTCAATAAAACTATTATCCACTTGCTTTTTCTTAGCTCGCTTGCGTTTCCTGCTCTGTGCTTGTTTGTCTGAGAGAAATCTTGATATATCACGAAAAAGACCACCATGAGCTGTGAATACCTTCCCACCAATCACAGAAGCCAAAGGGAGTAACTGGAAACATTCCAAGAACTTTTTGTAGACAACTTCTCCTTTAACTCCATACTTGGTCAATACTTCATTTTTAAATCCATATAGTGATGTACAATTTTCACTCTCGTGACTGCCACGAAGAAGATACACTCTATCCGGTAGAAACACCTTGCAAAAAAGTGCAATGCCTACAATTACAACGGATAACAATCCCAGCTGACTAATCTAAATTTGAATTAGAAATAAATGCTGCCTCTTTGCAAGGGAGTAACTGACACAAATATCAATTAACAAAAACTCAAAGATGATAACCTTACCTTCCATGATAAAAGAAGTACGAGGGTTTCCAAACCCCATGCTCCTTTGTCCACATAATTCCCATTGAAAACATAGAACTGATCACCATTTGGGAATCCTGCATCTTGCATAAGGAACAGCAAATCATGAAGCTGTCCATGTAGATCTCCGACGACAACGACCTTTGCTTTGTCACTATCTATCCTTACGCAGTTTGGCTCTTTTTTCAGGATTTTGGAAGCAGAGAGAACCAGCTCATCCAATACGTTAAAAGGCAGAACACTTGAAAATTCGCAAGGTGGGAGATTCCTTGAAGACCAATCAAAGCCCAACATTACATCACAAATCCAACTGAAAGTAAGCTTGCCTCCCAAAGGCCAGAAAAGTGGTTTCTGGGAAACCGAGGGTAAGGAGCTCTCACATCCTATATTCTGAACAGGTGGCATCACTTCCAATGGTTCTGCCGAGAGACCATAGCAGACCATTTCTCCGGACAGTGGCTTTTGCGATACAATGGTAGGAGTAGGTTGAGGACCTTGAGGTAACATCAGAAATGATCCTGGAGTTGAAGCTTGAGCAACAGAGCCTATAACAAAGAAATTACCAAATTTAGAAAGATAAGTCTCACATAACTTGTTAAGGTAGCATGATCTGCAGATGTGGTTACATTAAACATTCATACCATGAAGGCATGATTTGAATTAAGTAATATTTAATCATCTTTATGAGAAGAATATGTCGTCTACTATCAATTCCTTTCTTCTCTAGGTTGCATTCTAATACATCACTAAGTCACTACAAGTAGAAATCACTAAGAAAAGGAACTTTAGCCTAAAATTTATTCTAGTACTTCCTATGGAATCCTACCATTAGATAATGAGCCTAAAGGAGCATTGAGTTGAAGGGCGCCTGCACACATATCGACGATATCTTGTAACGTTTGCCTTGCGGTGTCCACAGTAAGTTCCTCTTCAAGTGAAGCCTTCGATCGAGTATGAATGGCTGCAACTCTCTGAACCTACAATTTTATATTGGTCAATAAGATTTAAGCAAGCAGAAAAATTGTAGAATTGATGATGTTGATCATTATAACTTACAAGCACTTGGAAAGCAAAACCAGTGGGTAGAAACTGCCCAGGGCGCCTCTCGTTCATAGGACTAATAATTCTTCTAGTAATTCTGCGGTACCACTCCATATAAGGATCATTATAGTCCATTGGCCTACACTCTGGCTCACCGGAAACAACAGATGACCCACGTGCCTCCCACAATTCAATATGTCGACTATGACGTGCTGACCAGTCATACACTGATTTCCCTCTTTTGTCAATAGCATGGAGAGATTTTTCATTATCACACGGTGCTGGAATTGTTTGGTGAAGACCAAACTGTCTAACTACTCGATTAGGGCGATGCCACTCAACAACATCAAAACAAATTAAGGGTGCGACGGTTCGCCAGATGTTTTGACCACTAAGACATATAAGAGGAAGCTTTGCTAAAAGATCTGGAGTGTAAGGCTGCCATATGACCTACACCCACATTATCAAAAGAAATTTGCAACTCGTTTACATCAGCAACCATATCAGAGATCCTTTGATAGACTAATAGCAGGGGACTGTGGTTAAATAAAGAAGTCTTCCTTATATCTACGTGGAGACAGGTACAACAATACCATTTTGGGTATCCCACTACACTGTATCATAGCTTAAACTTGCTATAAGATATCAGTACTTACGTTGTAAGCAGTTCTTTTATAACTAAAGTATAGATCACTGAGGATTTTCAAAAACAATTTCCTTTACTAAAAATTGAAAAGATTAAGTCCCAAATAACAAGCAACAGTAGCTTAAATTCATAAAGTGTATCAACTCCGAACAAATGGTAAGTTAGTCAAGATTAGGAGTTGGTCAATTAATGTTTCCTCTACTCTCCTAATCTCAACGGTCAAAGCTTGGTCATCTAAGCCATAGTTTATACCTGCTCATCTTTCTGCTGGTCAAATTGGTCCCTGTAAAAGTCCAGTCCTCCGCGAGGATTTTCTTTATGACTCAGAGAAGCCCTCCACCTAGCTTTCAAGCAGTTTCATAAGCGAAACAAAATGAAGTTTAACTTTTATGAACAAACTGAACAGAGTATGATGAATCTCAATTACCTGCAGCCTAGTGGATCTGGTAAAACACCATCAATGCCATCCATATATGAAGCGCCAACATCTTTAAGTCTTCCTGGACGGCCAACATGCAGTCGTTCCCATGCCCATAACTGCAGCAGAACAAGAGGGCCACAAATGGTAGAAACAGTCCTTTTACTTGCCCGACACAACTCTCTATAGAGAAGTGCTAGAGTAGCACTGCCCCAGCTAAGTTGAGCCACTTCACCAAAGTCCCGAAGCAGAGGGAGAAACGTCAAAGCCACATCATGTTTGGACTTATCCCCATAAAGGAAACCACTCATCAAAGCTAATACAAAAGCCCTAGTGTGACACTTCAACGTATCTTCATCAGGGTCAGCAGGTAAGTTCCGAAAATTTTCACGCAGCCATGCTAGGGACACATGAGAACCATGTAGATCATTGGAACCTGGTCTGACCCCTAGCAGGTCCTCACATAAATCAGCCCAGTTGTATTTTGTACTACCAGTTACCGCAGGTCCATCCACACGGAGACCCAACAATATATTCACATCTTGCAAAGTCACTGTGATCTCTCCAGCAGGAAGATGAAATGTGTGCGTTTCAGGTCTCCATCTCTCCACCAGAGCTGTTATTAAAGCATAATCAAGCTGTATAAAGGCAACCTTGTACACTCCATATAGCCCAAATTCGATCAACTTTCGACACACACGAGGGTCCAGAGGCCAATCTCGCATGCCCAATAATTTGTGCCGACATGTCAGTTCACGGGGAGGAACCTGAAAGTGAAGAAAGAAACGAGATTTATAACGGGAAAAGTAAACAACTTACAGTTTATAACGGGAAAAGTAAACAAGAAAAAGATAATGACTAACTACTACACACCTCATCTTCCCATATGGCAGCTGACCTATGCTCATGTTGCCAAACCAATATAGATTCATCAACAGGACCAGGATCCAAATCAAAGTTTAATAAATTTTGCACCTCCATCTAAATGATATGCACACGACATAAATAATACCATGATAAGTGAATAGTCAACATAAAAAAAACTAAACAATCATCTTTTCAATCGAAAAATTCTCTAGCATTTTGACAAATTAAAGAGCCGTAAGAAATCAAATTCAGCTACTTGATATGTCTAGGAAAGATATAATTCTGTCAACAGTCAATGTGCTATCTTCCTTCTCTAAGCCCAAGTAAGAACCTTATCAAGCTTAAGAAAAACAGAAAACAGAAGCTTCATCTCGAAGAAAAATAAACAACTTCAAATTCTGGAAATATAAACGAGTCCTGATTTCAAAACAACAAACCCTAAACTGGCACGCACCAACTTGAAAACGATCCCCATGAAAAATTAAGCTAGCAAATCACAAACATAGACACGAGTAACTGAAACAAGAAACACCAAAACCACCAATAGAAACATGTTTTCCGAACTTTGACGAGAGGAACAATAAACAAAACCAAGCTTGTGAGTGTGTGATTGGAATTAAGAGGCCATACCAAAGAAAATCGTCCGTGATCAACCAAAAGCAGAAAGAAGACCAAAGGAAAAAAAAAACGTTTGAAATAAACTAGAGGAAGAAGAAATAAGCAGGGAAGGCGTTAAGCGGGAGAGAGAGGAAACGCGAGAAAGAGAGAGCTTCCAGATCCTACAGAAGTTTTCGGCTTCTTCAACGAAAAGCTTAGGCACTTGTGAATCCTTCTAGGTCGCTCCAAGGTTCTAATCTTTTCTGAATACGACGTCGTTTACCAACACTCTTTATTGGGCCTATCAACTATAGTCTCAGCCCAAAGTTGGAAAACTAAATACGACAAGGCAAACACACAAAGAAGTTTTCTCGAAGCAAAAGAGTTGTTTTATTTGAAGATCATACAAGACACGTGGCGTGAACCCATATCATAAGAACGCCACGCAATCCTCTTTGCATGCACTTCATTTGAACATCAACTTTTTATCTCTGAATCTATTAAGTTTGCGATCTCTATTTAACCGATCATCAACTCAATTTCTTCTACTACTACTAGATCTCCATTCACATCAAATACATAAACTTTTCATTTATACAACAAGAAAAAAAAATGCCAGGAATCACACTAGGAGACACGGTGCCAAACCTAGAGGTGGAGACGACACATAACAAATTCAAGCTTCATGACTACTTCGCCGATTCGTGGACCGTCCTCTTCTCTCATCCCGGTATATATATCTTAATCAATCCGATTTTAAGTCCGGTTATTGAACCAAATATTCTCATCTCTAGTTAATTAACTACTTTCTTGACTGTCCGATGGCTACATAGGGGATTTCACACCCGTATGCACGACGGAGCTCGGTGCGATGGGAAAATACGCTCATGAGTTCGAGTGGAGAGGTGTGAAGCTCCTTGGTTTGTCGTGTGATGACATACAATCCCACAAAGAATGGATCAAGGACATTGAGGCCTTTACGGTATAAATTATAACATCATGCATACAATACTCTTTGTTTGTTTGTTTGTTTTTGACATATAAATAATTGTTATAGCCTGGAAGCAAAGTGACGTACCCAATTATAGCTGACCCGAAAAAAGAGATCATTCCTCAGCTTAACATGGTTGATCCAATCGAGAATGGTCCGTCTCGTGCCCTTCACATAGTCGGCCCCGATAATAAGGTAATTCATCATAATTTCGCTAACTCTCATTGCATGCAAATATGAACTATTTGGTTTTTTTTACATATATAGATAAAGTTAAGCTTCTTATATCCATCGACCACGGGACGTAACATGGACGAAGTGTTGAGGGCTTTAGATTCATTGTTGATGGCATCTAAGCATAAGAACAAGATTGCCACTCCGGTTAACTGGAAACCAGACGAACCAGTTGTGATTTCGCCTTCTGTGACGGACGAAGAAGCTAAAAAGTTATTTCCTCAGGGTATCAAAACTGCTGATCTCCCGTCAAAGAAAGGCTATATGCGTCTCACCGATGTCTCTGGAAAAAGCTAATTATGTTATGTGTATATTAGTATTGTACTTACGTTTATAATGTGTTAACGAAAAAGTATCATAATGACGTTTCGTAACGTATTGTGGTGTTGTACTTTGGTTAAGCTACGTCCTTATGTATTAATAAAATTTGGGTTTAATACGGAAGTCTTATCGGCCGGATCGGATCAGAATACGACGGAAGTATTCTTTTATCAATATGTAATGGATTGGAAATTTAATCTTCGTTAAATAAATAAGTATACAAACATTTGATAAATAAATAAACAATTTTTAATACTTATAGTTAGAAAGATTTGGTTTATTATTTTTAAATAATATATATTTTAAAAAGTTATCTATTTTAAAACTAATTTCATAATATTCAAAAGTATTAAAATATTTTAATAAATAGCTTTTATATTATTTAAATCATATTAATGAAGCTAAAATAAATTTTCAAAAAGTTATAGAATAGATTTTATAACAATATATATCTATTAAACAGTTAAATCTAAATATAATTTTCTGTTGAAATTAATTTATTTTAATTTAAATATATATTTTCTATTTTATTTATAACATATATTTAATTTCAAAATAAAAATCGAAGTATGTAGTTTTTAATTAAAATTATCAAAATCACAATGGTATTATGGTTTTTTTATTTAATAAAAAGTTGAGTTTTCAAAAATAATTTTAAAAGAGATTAGTTTTTCATATTGGATATGTCAAATTTTAAGAAAGGTTAATCACCAATAAGGTTATTGAAAAACGAAATTAGTTATCAACAAAATTAGTCACCAACCTACAAGGTTAGTCATCAAGGAGATTCGTTGCCAACAAAATTGTTCCCCAACGAAATTAGTCAGCAATAAAATTAATCAACGAATTTAGTCAGTAACGATATTAGTCACCGACAACTTTAGTTAGCAACGAGGCAGAATGTTAAAAATTATTAATTATATTTATATTATTTGTAAATTATATTTATATGATTTAGAATTTTTATTTAAAATTATTTTTAATATTAATTTATATATATATAAATTAAGAAAATAAAAATAATTATTTTTATAAATTTAATAATATTTTTATTTAATTTAATAAAATATATTAATTTTTAATTAAATTAATAAAAATAATATATATTTGATATATATTATAATTATTTTACTAATTTAAATTTATTTATATATTTATTTAAAATTTATCGTGAATTAAATAAAATTATTTTTTTAAAATATTTTTTAAATAGTATATTAAAAATGTGATATATAATATTTACGTTAATAATACTTTAAATAAAATTATTTTTTTAATATTTTTAAATAATATATTAAATATGTGATGAAAAAAAAAAATTGTGTTAAAAAAATATGAAACCGTACTAAACCGATTAGTGGGAGCCGTACTACATCGGTACAATGTCAATTTAATACGAGTTTTAAGTCAATTCGATACTCGTCTTTTATATCATCCTTGTCGACGGCGAGTACTTGTGATCTTCTTTCGATTAGGATCTCATCTAATATCAACTGTAAGTATCTTCAGTTCCTCTTAGATTTTGCGTGTGTTTCTGGATCGCTTAATCTAGTTTCACTTTAGAGGACATCTCCTCTCGGATCTGATTTGTTCGGAATTTCTATTTGCTTTGCCATGGATTTAGCGTGATTGGGTGATTGTCGTGTTTATTTGGGTCTAGTGTGTAGCTAATGTAGCTCTATTGTTTCATTTCCAGATGATGTTTGAATTTTTTTGCCAGTTTTTTTTTTTCTGGTTTTGGAAGATGGAACAATGTAGTAGTCTGAAAGGATCACGTAAAGTGATATATTTCTATGGCATGGCTCCTGATCAGTGCTAGAGATGTTGAAATTATTGTTTACACGGTTCAATTCATATGCTTTCGGTATTTAACAGCTAAGATTCTTTAGAGCCTATGGAAATTTTGTGCTAAGGGCTTTGGTTCCTGTGATCCGCATCAGAGGTTATTGGATGTTTGAGTCAAGTTTTTATCAGTTCCGATAGTATCTGATCATATCAGAAATTGAAAGTTCATTTTATGATGTTACAATATTTTGAGTCAGATGATTTTCAGTTACTGAGCAGGTCATGTTTCTTAGGATTCAGGTTTCACTAATCATTTTGTGCGTGATGTTCAAGTTCATGATATATGTTTATCCCAGTCATAATGGACCTGATCAATGTTGTAGACGTATAAATTAATCGCTGTATTTAGTATGACGGTTTGAGTTGTTTTCCTGTGATGTTTAGAAATCACGCTTGTGGCTTTGTGTTAGTGGAAATTCATTTGCTTTTATGTTTTAGATCTCATCTATTAGCAACTGAGTGGTATTATTGATTTCTTATTATGGCTTTGAGTTTTTGACTAGTTTCGGTTATGTAATATTATTTATCTTGAGGATCTTTTGTTGTTCATAATGTTTCTTTGGGGTTCTGAGTTCCTGAGATCTATAACGTCAAATGAAATAGCGTAAAGTTCCATTGATTTTATTAGTTCTTTCTAGTAGGCTCGCTGAGTGTGCTTTACTCTTGAAGAAGGGATCAGCCATATTTGCATTTCTTTGCACGGCTATACTTAACACTCTTACATAAACCTTTTACGCGAAGGATTAATGAAGCATATAGTAAAGATCTTGAGCCTGTTGGTGGCAATCTCTGCCTTCTGGGTTGGTCTTTTGCAGGCTGCAATTATTCCCCGAAGCCATACATGGTTGGTGAGTAACAAACAATCCCCTCCTTTTTCCATTTTATTCATATGAGGATTGTTTTCTGATTTGTTAATGCGTCTGCTGGTTTTTCGCTACTTTTTTTATCCAGCTACCAATATACTTTGTAGTATCTCTCGGATGCTATGGTCTATTAATGGTTGGAATCGGACTAATGCAATTTCCAACCTGTCCCCAAGAAGCAGTTCTATTGCAGCAGGTATATTTTTTCAGACAAGCTCTTTGTTTGCCAAATCTGGTCTTGCACTTCCTGCTGAATTCAGATTTAGCATTTGGTCTGCTTGCTAATCCTGGTCTTGCAGGATATTGCAGAGGCAAAGGACTTCTTCAAGCACAAAGGGGTCGATGTTGGGTCGGACTGAAACAATGGCTTGTTAACGACAAACATTAGAATAGTTTTCGTTACGGAAAGAGACCTTAAATCTGCCGTCTGAATATTTAAATTAAAAAGTGTTTTTTTCTGACCGTTACTGGAGGCAAAGAAGTAAACGCCCATAACGCATAAGCAACAAACTGTGTTTCAATTCTTTTGTCATTAGACCTTGTCTATTAGTGATGCCAGAAACGCAAGTACAATGATGAAACCAACAAAATCTTTCTGAAACATTGTTACATCTGCAAACACCTTTTGTGTTCTCAGCAAGTTCTGGAGATTAAAAGCCATGGAATCTGATGTGAGGAGAAAATGAATGAGACGAGAGAGAGGGTTTGCTTTATCTCTTCTTTTTGCCACCTTTGCCTGACTTGGAAGAAGTTCCAGATGTTGAAGTTGTGGCCTGAGGTTCCTGCTTCTTCACTTTCTGAGATTCCTGCTTCTTCACTCTCTCTGGATGTCTCGGTACCAACTCTGCAATTTTCTGCATCAGTTGCTTCCCTGCAAACATATATCAACACAATGAACACATCATAGACGTAATGGAACATCTCCCAGTGTTCTAACAGGTCGAGTAATTCAAAACTTAATAGAGAATCAGTGAAGATAAAAATCAGATAAACTTAGCATAAGGTGAATACATCATGTTTCGGTAACAATATCATATCAAACATTTAAGCCTAAGAAAACCCATAAATGCTACAACTTACACAACACCAGAGGTTTCATATATGCATAAGATCGATATGTAAATATAATATATAACAACGTGTTGTACATAGATGAGGTTCGGGTATATATGCTGACCTTAAATGAAGATTTTGGGATTACTGGAACAGCTCATAGAGCCTCCAGATTCTAAGGTGACATAGTTTCATGACCAGTGAAGAATTTTGAATCAAGTAGTATGATGAGATAAAACATTGTTTAGAAGTTCATATTCGAGACCAGAGTTGATTACTCAAAATACTATTTAGATAACAAGCAAGCTGGAATCAGACAACAATCACAGGAAGGTTGGACACATCCACACATGATTCACAAGGAAAGAGATATTAACAACACAATAAGAGTTACTGGGCAAAAATTAGATTCCATGTTACTGTTTACTAGATCAATAATGAGTAATAATGATTGGCTTCTGAAATCGACTCAAGTGCAAAACGCAGAAAGTTCAATTCAACAGATCACAAAACACAATTGTTCCACAGTGAGCGAAGATAGAACCAAACCAAGAATGCAGATGTGAGGTCTTACTTGAAGTAATGGCTGGATTAGGAAAACTCCCATCTTCCCTTTTTAACTGCACTCTCACTCTCCCTACTTGCATGAAATCACGTGGATACGCTTTGTCAATCTGAAAATATAAGAAATCAAATCAAATAACGCACAAACAATTAGAAGACGCAGATTTTTCCCATAAATCCAATTGGATGAAGCATTACCTCGACGGCACTAGGGAGTTTCAAATGCTTGCAACAGTCACTAATCTCAATGCAATTAGGGTTCTCGCATGCTTTACTCAAACTGATTCTCCTTCCCTCGGCTACAGTTTTCTTTGAATTAATGTAGACTGGATATATCACTACCCATTTCTTGATGTTGATCGTTCCACTATCCATCTACAGATCAAGAGGAAATAAAACCAAACAGATTAATCTAACTTTTAAACCCAAAAACCCAAAGCCAAATTTTTATAATTACAGCCATTAAACAAGGTCGACGTGTTCATCATCCACTGAAGGAATTTAAAATCAGAAGAAATTACATCAGAAAAATGCAACAAACATTCTCTGTTATTGCTCTCAGTGAGATTCTTAGAGTGGATAAAGATCACGCAAAAATTGAAACCCAGCAGTTGAAAAATCTAGAAACGTACGACCTAACACGCGATTAAATACACAGATCTGTTCCTATTTCCACGAAATTTCCACGCATCGAGACCCCTAAGCAAGAAGGAAGATAACTATTATTTTTGTTCCACGAAGGATCAAATTATGCTTAATCTAGTACAGAGAGAAAAAAACGAACCGCGAATCAGATTCGGCAAAATCAGGAATGCAAGCTTGGGACTGAGATTGCTCGGATCAGAAACTCTATTAGGAGATCAATGAAGGAGAAAGAAATTTCCTAGTGATATTTTACGTTTAACCTCGGAGACTCTGGATCAATTTAACACCATCATCTAAATTGAACCGTAAATAACCGGATTTAACCGGAAAAGGGTGAAATGCTTGTTCTATGAGAAGAAAGAGCCAAGGACCGAAGGACCTGACTTCTCTCGGAGGCAACATCTCAAATGCCCTTAATTTATAAAAAATAAACACTCATACCCCTCCCTAATCTACATACCCCCATAAATGTAAACTTCCAAAACTACCCTTAATGAAAACTTCTTTTATTTTCTTTTTTCTTTAATTTATTTAACTTATAATTAAAAAAACCAAAAATCAAAAAATCAAAAATTAAATTCTCTCACATTCTCTCTCCTCTCACGCGATCGACCTCCTCTCTCTCCTCTCTCACGCGATCCTCTCTCTCCTCTCACACGGCCGACGACATCTCCTCTCTCTCCTCTTCTCCAACGCCATTTTCTTCTCCTCTTCTTCTCTGTCGCCATTGAATTCGATCCTCCAGCTCGCCATAGACGCCGCCACGATCTTGAAGAAATCCTCAACCAAATTAAGGTTTACATTTAGAAAGATTTGTGCAAAAATGATTTATTTATAAATTTAGGATAAAAACCACTATTTTGGTCCACATTGAAGTTATAATTACGTTGTATGGGTTGATCTCGAACGCATTACTATGGGATGTATTGTGGATGTTTAATTTTAGCGAATCGTTTTGAATTAAGAAAGATTTGAGGCCAAAATCATTGTACAGTCGTAGGAGAACTAAGTAGAACTGGGTATTACTAGAACTTACGGGATGAAGATAGTAAAACTACTAGAACAAGTAAAACTACTAACACTAGTATTACTGATGAAGAAAGTAAAACTAGTAGAACTAGTATTACTAAAAAGAAAAATAAAACTAGTAACACTGGTATTACTGATGAGGAAAGTAAAACTAGTAAAACTGGTATTACTGACGACAGTATGAAACAAGTATTACAAAAAAAAAAGTAAAACTAGTAGAACTGGTATTACTAAAGGGAATCTGGTAATGAATATTTGGTAGATAAAAATGTATTACTAGTAGAACTAGTATTACTGAATGAACTTGCTAACTCTTTTATATATTCTTCTGTAGGAGACAATGAGCAAGAACGTAACCATACATTTTGACTACGGTGAATTTGTTTCAAAGGATTGTATATGGAATTCGAAAGGTCATATGTACGGTATAATATTTAAGAATACAAGTGCGGAGGATATAACGTTGGCGATGTTAGAAGCTAGCATATGCAGGAAGATTGGGACAGATGAAACTAGGACGAAGTTAAAATTGAGTTACATTCCATTGTTAGTGGGAGCTCAAATACCAGCAGTTATTATCGATGATGAGGATGTGTTTGTTTATCTAGATACCATGGATAATGAGAAGCGTAGATGTATTTTGTACGTGGAAGTCATCACAACAGATCATTACTTGGAGCAATTTTCAAAAGTGGGCCAAGATAGTTCGTGTGGTGTGAACTATGACGTCTTGCATTCAATAGATGAGGAAATTAATGCATGTGCCATTGTACCTTACGTAGGTGGAGCAGAACAATGTGATGGCGAAAATGATGAGGATGGTACTAGAGATGGAGAGAATGTACGATATGGTACATATATGGGTAACGAGTTTGATAGCTCAGCTAAGCATGATAACTATGTTGAGATTCCATATGATAGTCAGTTTATAGATGCATGGGAAGACGGTATGGGTATTGTGGTCGGACAAGAGTTTACTGATGTTCGTGGTACTCCAGCAGAAAGTTATGAGGTTTTGTACCAGTATTTGTATATGTTGGAAAAGGTTAATCATGGTACATTAACAAGAGTGAAATTGGACGAAGCAACAAAATTCAAATATCTATTTATCGCATTGGGAGCTTGCATGGAAGGGTTTCAATGCATGAGGAAAGTGATAACGGTGGATGCAACTTTTCTTAAGAATGGATATGGTGGTGTCCTAATTTTTGCGACAGCTCAAGATCCTAATTGTCACCACTATCCCATAGCCTTTGGGGTACTTGATGGCGAGAACTACGCAAGTTGGACATGGTTTTTTGAAAGCCTGAAAATCGTTGTTCCCGACTCTTCAGATTTGGTATTTATCAGTGACAGAAATGCAAGTCTCATCAAGACAATTACTGAAGTTTACCCGAACGCGCATCATGGATATTGCATATGGCATTTGTCTCAAAATGTGAAAGGGCACGTTTCCAACGTAAACAAAGACGTAGTTGCTTGGAAATTCATGGAGTGTTGTAAGATATATACAGAGGCTGAGTTCATGCGGGTTTATGGTGAATTTAGGACTAGATATCCTTCTACAGCCAAGTATTTGGATGAAACAGCTGATGTTAAACATTGGGCGAGGTGTTATTTCCCAGGCGAAAGGTACGACATATACACAAGTAACTGTGCGGAGTCATTGAACAGTGCATTTTCGAACTGTAGGAAGTATCCCTTACTACCCATGATTGATGTGATTATCTCAAAAATCTCTGAATGGTTTAACAAGCATAGGAAAGATGCGGTTTCTGGATCGGACTACCACAAACTAGTGCCTTTTGTGGAGAATTTAGTTCACAATACATGTAAAGAGGCAGCTGTCTTAACTTTGACGGAGCTAAACAGTTTCGAGTTAGAGTATGTTGTGAACGGAAGTGATGGAAAGACGTACTTGGTGAATTTGATAAGGAAAACTTGCAGTTGTAAACGTTTTGATATCGACAAGTACCCTTGCGTACATGCAACAGCCGCTGTCATGGAATACATGAAGCGTGAAGATAGAGCACGGGATATCGCATTTCATGATTTGTGCTCAAAGTATTATTCCGTGGAGTTGTGGGCACTAGCATATAGCAGGACAATTTATGTAGTGCCGGATAAGTTTGAATGGAATATCCCGGATTACATCAAAGAATTGCAAATTATGCCTCCGAACTATAACAATAAAAAAGGAAGAAGGAGATTAAAGAGATTTCCATCTACCGGAGAACGCCGCAAACGGACTAATAATAGAAGGGTGCCAAGACGGAATTTGTCATATTGGTTATTTGGTAACGCTTATAGTGTATGAGTAATTGTATTTTTCATTACGTTATTTGTAGTAATGCTTATTTCTGAACATTTGTAAAAGACAACTTTCTGTTTTGGAGAACTACGTAACACTAGGTTGTACTACTATCATATCGGAACACTAGGTAACATTGGTATTACTCAACCTATGAAGTAAAACTACGTAACACTCGTATTACTGTTATTCAAAACTTGTAAATAATGAATTCAATTTGATTTCACAAATTTATCACAAAACAAACATAAAAGTTAACATAAACCAATTTTTGTTATATAAGGAACTATAAAATCTCAAAAATATGTATTCAATATAACAATTAAAAATCAAGTCATAATAAGTATTTGAAGAATATATTCCACTAAACACCTTATACTTTTATAACCACTCTCTCATAATCACTCATTTCAAAACGAAAACACACATAACAGAACTTTCAATAAATATTAATATACCAAATGCTAACAATCATAATTTAACTGATTATAAACTAATGTAAAACTAAAAAACTTCAATTTTTAGTTGGTAAAACTAATTTAAATCGAAAACACCCTAAAATAACACTATGTACAAAATCCGTATTACTAAAAACTTCTGTAAAACTAGTTGAAATCGGCGGCTCCCAAAAAAGGAAATGACGGCTACAAAAAAAAATGACGGTTGCCAAAAATAGAAAGTGCCAAAAAAAATATTTTTTAAAATTTCAGAAATTTGGAATATTTGTATGAATTTTTTAAAATTAATTTTTTTTATAATTTTTTTTTTAAGAAAACTTAATTTTTAAAATATTCGAAAGTTTTAAAGTTTGTAAAAATTATATTAATCTACAACATTTTAAATTTTTAAATTTTAATCAACCATAATTTCTAAATTTTTAAATTTCAAATAAGTCTGAAAAAGTACAACATTAGTTTTACGTAGTTCTACCAAATCATACGAGTTTTACAAAATAACAACAAGAGAGTTACGAAATCAATCAACCATGACCTTCTCAACCATGATCTTCTCAATCAGCATTCCTTCTCCGCGTTGGCCACCTTGTGTAAGGAGTCTTCACAGCACCGGAAGGGTTTCTTTTCCTCTTTCTAGTGAACGTACGTTGTATAGTACGCTCCTCGGTTGCATCCTCGGTTGCATCCTTGGTTGCATCTTCGGTTGCATCCTTGGTTGCATCCTCGGTTGGTATCTCCCTCGGTTCTGGAATTTTAGCGCTTTCCACCTCCAAATCACCTTTTCCACCGCATATGGCTTCATCTCCGTCCTTTGAACCCTATAATCAAAACAAATAGTTATACTTAATATATATATAAATTATTAATTCTTATTCGAATCTAAGTAATGCAAACATATTTACCATTCCAATATCAACGGTTGTATCATCATCCGTTGTTGGACTTCTCTCCACGCCTTTCTCAACGCTTTTCTCCACATCCCCGTCCTTCTCACACTATAATCAACATAATTAGTGTTACGCAGTATTACTCAGTATTAATTTTTTTATACAAACACATTTACCGTCTCAATGTTCCTATCATCTACCCTATCTTCGTCCACATCATCCTGCCTATCCTCTTGCCTATCCTCCTGCCTTGGACTTCTCTGCAAATCCTACAATTCAAAAGCAATTAAATTAAGTATTATTAAAGGTTTGTAATACTAAGTAACACCTAATATTACCGTTTCGTGTTCTCCAACACCACCGCGATACATCTCTTCATACAACCTCGTTGTTTCTAACTTGTCTTTTACGTATTCTTCCAGGAATACGACCTTTGTGTATACCTCAGCATTTCTCTCATCCAATTTTTCTATTTTCTCATGGACTTTTTTGAATCCCTCCTCCATCTTCTTCATGAGCTCTACAAATGCGGTCATCGGCGCATTTTCACTAGCTGCATTCTCCATTTGTTCAGCAATGGGTGTATGGGGTGCAAGGGGTGCATCGGGTGCATTCACGGGTTCTGCTCGCGAAGCCACGTCTTCGTTGAATATTTCCTCGAAGAATACCGGTTTCTTGTCATGAAGTAGACGTTTCGTCTAACTTCGGATAATGACATCGTCATTATCCTCAACGTCTTCTACTTCATAGATTTCAGAAAGTAGTCCTTCTTCATCAGGAGATGCCACCAAGATACTCTCAATATCCTGAAAAAAAAAATGTGAACATTAGTTTAACATAATAAAAATATAAAATAGTAACACTACGGAAAACTAACCTTAGTGCTACCAAGTGATTCGTTGATCTCATCCAGCGTGAAGCCCTTCATAGCACTGCGCTTGAACTTCGTCTTGCACATCCGAGGACACGTGCTATCAGCACCACAAACATCTTCCCGGAATTTCTTCCTAAGCTCGGGAATAGCCTCAAACGCTAGAAGCTACACAAACCAATATTATTAGTTTCAAATATAAAACAAGTACAATTTAGCAATAATTAAAATGATATTTACCTCCAATGGTGTACAAAATATGGGCATAGTCCACTGGGTACCCTTCACCACACCTCGGAAATGATCCATTGTATGCGAGATCTCTCGCATAATGTGATCAAAAGACAATCTCCCCCATGGAAATGTCTTGCAGAGATCGAGATCGCTCACAGCTCGTTGGAAGAATGGCTCGACGGCAGGTGCATCTTCTCCCCTCTTTGTCTGTCCTATAATAATGCTTGATAGAAAATATAAGACAGCCATCTTCAACCTATCTTGCGATGGTCTCATACCCTTCAGCTTCTCCTTTACATCTGCGTATCTGACCTTTGCACCCCTTCCCAAATGCTTTTCAATAAAGTCCATACTACCTCTACTTTGGTAGTTCACGGGATAATTCCGGCAGTCCAGCCCGGAGATTAATGCGTGTTCTCTTATCCCATACCGGATAGGAGTACCGTTTACGAGAAACCAAGCTTCTCTTTTTCTTTCCGTTCGCACAGTGCGAACTAGGAGCATCCACAATCCCATCACTTTGTGGTTCTTATCTTTTGATATATGGAAAAAATGCTTGAATTGTGGATGACGGTGAAACCACCTCTTTTCGTCCACTCGAAGGGGGTACTTCAAGTTATCTAACGTCTCCACCGCTTCAGTGATGTAACACCTCGTGGGGATCTTAATTTTCTTTGTGTACTCGGATGGCTGGAAATACATTTGCATCGGCTGTAAAGCCTCTGTTTCCTCACCAGAATCCTGCAAAACAAATACAGTTTTATCCAGTGTTACCAAGTGTTACAATTTAGATTCAATTTTTGCTATATAGTTTTACCCAGTGTTACCAAGTGTTACAATTTATATGCAATTTTTGCTATATAGTTTTACCCAGTGTTACCTAGTATTACAATTTATATTCAATTTTCGCTATATAGTTTTACCCAGTGTTACCTAGTGTTACAATTTAGATTCAATTTTGCCGAGTATTACAAGTGCTATTATGTTTGTTCATTCTTACTAGTTTTGCTCAGTGTTACTAAACACAAATTATCAATTTTAATACATAGTTTTACAGAGTCATTGCAGTGTTACTAATTCTACTTTTGAAACATAGTTCTACTTCGCACTACCAGTATTACTATTTTGCTTTACTGTTACTAGTTTTACTCAGTGTTACTAATCCAAAAGTTATCAATTTTAATACATAGTTTTACTTAAGTGTTACTAGTTCTATTTAGTGTTACTAGTTCCACTTAGTGTTACTAGTTTTCCTTAGTGTTACTAGTTCCACTTAGTGTTATTAACCCAGAAAACATCAATCTCCAACATAGTTTTACCGAGTTCTTCTAGTATCACTACCAAGAATATCAGTTTTACTCAATTCTACGTAGTTCTACCACTAAAAATCAAGACGTACCGTTGAATCTTTGTCGGAAACATTTCGTGAACTGTTTCCTTCCTGCTCAGAATCAGTTGGATCTTCGTAAACAACAATCCTTCTTTCTAGATTTTCTCCTCCGTCATTCGGACTTTCTCCACGTCCGTAATTAGCATTTTTTGTTCGAGCCATCCTGCAAAAAAACAACCGAATTAGCACACCCGAAATTCATAAAACCGAATCGAAATCGACACAAACAAAGTTTTCTTATGAAATTTCAAAATTATTAACTTAGTTCTACGGAGTTTTACTTCGGTTTCAACACAAATCCGGGAAAATGGGGGAGAAGAAGTTAGAAAAATTAAGTTGAGAATCACCTTGAAGATGTAGATGTTGAAATCGATCGGGAGAGAGGATGTGAATGCGAAGAAGTTGAATGCAAAGAAGAGTTGAAGAAGAAAATGTAGGAGAAGAAGTTGAAGAAGTTGAAGAAAAACTTGAAGAAGTTGAAGATGGCCGATCGTGGGAGAGAGGGCGCCGAAAATTCGCGAGTGAAGAAAAAGAGGGTAAAAAAATTTTACCCTAATTTTCGATTTTTAATTGTTTAATTTTTTTTTTTTTTTTTTTTTTTTTTATGAAACCGGGTTGACCCGATTTCAATGGGTTTGGGTGGGTTTTCTGTGGTTGGATCTGTAGTTATGATCAACTTTCTGGTTTTTTTGTCTTTTGCCTCCATTTTTCAATTAAAAATAAATGTTGAAAAATGGAGGGGAGATTTGAGCATTTGATTTAAAAGAAGGGGGCATTTCAGCACTTGATTCCTTCTCTCGGACATAGAGACAATGGACAGTGAACACGACCAAATTCTTCGATCCGTTGCTCAGGTGAAAATAGCCGACAAAATCGGAGATTCCATTGACGTTGACGGAGACGGAGACGGAGACGGCGTAAAAGTCTCATGCTTCACTGAGGTTTTCGATGACTTTACTCTCCAATTCCAGATCATTCATCTCGCGAAACAGGTTCCGGCCAATAACTTAGATTGCTTTGTCCCCTCTAATTCTCAAGATCTTCATCGGAACTAAAATTAGCCTTAATCTGACTACAGATTTATGTATGGGTCGGTTGTAATTCCACCAAATTTGGGAGTTTGTACGCAGCCGCTTCAACGCGACCGGTGAGTTCAGCGAAAACCTAGGTTTGAAAGCAGCGATTTTCATGGGAATTAGGGTTTTCAGCATCTAATTAGTCTTCTAAAATGGGACTTTTTGTTGTTGTTTCTATTGCAGAGCAATACCGTGAGTGTTACTTCCGTACTTGGTGGAACATCTGATAACACTGGATCGGGCATCGCGCGTAGATTAGGTTAGAATCTGATAGTAGCGATCTTTCAATTTCAAAATCCTCTCTTTCTTGATGCTAAAGTTAGAAATTATCTGATTTTTTGTGTTGTAGTGATGAAGACTGGTCTCAATATAATCCTCGCTTGCAACATCCCTAAGAACAATCCCTTGCTCGAGGTTCTTTCTTTCTTTCCCGTTTTCTATAGTATCAACACCTACATTGGTATTGTAGAAATGAGAAAGTAACAAGCTCTGTTTGTTAATGCTTTCTTATTTTCTCGTTTTGTGTTGTTGTTGTGTAGGCAAAAGCTGAGAAAGTATTGATCAGTAAGCTGATTGATCTTGGCTACACAATGTCAACACCTTTAAGAGCAACATAAACAAAAGAGAAGGAATTATTTAGCTGATTCTTTAGTTTGTTTCTCGTCTTTGTGTCCTTACCATTTATCTGCGGATAATTGTAAACATATCTTGATTGAATGGCATGACCAACCACTTTTTCTTCCTGGTAAGTTTTCTTCGAATTATTTCATCATACCCATTGATGATGCTTGTTTTCTTCCTATTCTTGTCAATTTCAACTCCTATTCCGAAGCTATATGGATGTGGTGTTGCATTATTTGCTTGCTTGATTCTTGTTTTTTGTTCTGGAATAACTTCTTACAAGCCAAAGGATGAAACTACGATGCTGTTTCCGAGAATTGAGCAAAGTGATAGGATCTGCAGATTATCCACTTAGTCGCCTTTTTGCCAGTCTTGATGATCTCGGTGGATTAAACCATTCCTCTGCCCCTCTATTTATTTCTATTGCAAATCTTATAATGATATAGTGTTGTTCGTTTGGTCGCCGCAGACGGCTGCGGCTGTGGTCAACCCTGCGGCTGTGGCTGCGACAGATGTTGTTCGTTTGTTTGCCGCCGGTGGTTGTGGTTGCGGTTGATCGCAGATTTTTAGTCGCACCGCTGTTTTAATCAGCAGTCAAAAAAATTGCGACGCAGGACGCAGCGTCTGACCGCTGCGTCTGCCGCAAGTACTTAAACGAACAAGAATCTGCTGCTGCCGTAGCCGCAGGTTCCTGCGGATGCCAAACGAACATGACCATATGTGTAATATTCGAATTCTTCTTCGGGCAAATTATTCGGGTTCGGTACACTAAATTGCCGTTCGGTTCATCTTAAAAAAGAGAGTAAACCATTGGACTCAATAAACCGAAACAAAACAAAGCCCTGACGGCATAATTAGTTTTTCTTCTTTGCGGATTCTACAGAGGCATGCTTACTAATCCCTCTGTCAATTTTCACCTTCTATTCTTACTTTCTTCTCAACAGATTTGTGTCTTCTAATTGATGGTCTTGATTCATTGACGGAATATTCTCATCAAAACCGCTGATATTGAAGCATCTTGAAGTTTAAGAGAACCCTAGAGGATCCGGTATTGATTCAGAAGGGCAAAACGAGTTGTCTGTGATCTTGCTTTTAAGTCACTCATCATCTTCTAGACCAATCTTTTTTTGTCTCTTTAGTAACCAAATTTGAGGTTGTTGTTGAAGTACAGGAAGTTCTCAAGAGATGGGATTGATTTGGTGTGACAGATAACACATTCAGACAAAAACTACATTTGAACTTACTTTCATATCCTTTATAGTTTACACGCTACATTGACTTAGTTAACTATCAAACCTTTTGATCAATTCTTTGCTTTTTTCCCTATTAATCATCGTTCAGTTCTAACATTTCCTGTCTGCTTTGTTAAAACCATTCCTTTCCAGAAAAACTGTTATTTTATAGTATATTTTTAAGTAAAACTGTTATTTTATACCATAAATTTCAGTACATTAAAATGGTAACTTGTACTTAGTTTATTATCTGATTAATTTGAATAGTTAACTTATTCATAGAAGTACTAAACAGAGGCCACACTATTATCTTCTTCTGAAAACAATGCAAATTAAGAACACTCTCAATAACAGTCTCTCAAAAAGATTTCTCAAAAATTATTAGATTAATAATCTCTAATATATTATTTGAATAACATTTTTAAAAAATAACATTACTATTACGTGTTATTAACCATAATGCTGAAATGTCATCATTACAATGAATTTCAAATAAATATATAAATGAGTTTAAATTAATAGAGTAATTACAATATATATCATTGTTATTAATTTGGTTATGTAATCAATTTATTTTATTAAATTAACTAAAAAATACTATAAAATTCGTAAAAACAATTGTTTTATTTTTTAGCTAATTTAAAATAAAAGTTAAAATTATATAAGTATCTAATTTACATTTACTAATAAAAAATATTAAACAGTTCGTGAATATAATTTTGCACGCATGATGTGGGTATAAATATAGTATAATTATTATGCGAGAAGAATTTCTCATACTTCAACAAAATAAAAAGGATTCAGTTCCGTCAACTGCACAAATTTATGCGACTAAATCTATTTGCATCCGTATGTTTGGATTTTTGTTTAACAACATAAACTGTATTTTTTCGTAAATTACATAAATTTCATAAATTTTTCTAATTATATAAATTTTATTAATGTTTACACGTTAAAAAACTATTAAATCTAGTTTTAATTCAAAAATCTTGTTTTAAGTTGGATTTATTTGAAGTCAAACCCAGATTTTATAATTAAAACAAAATCTAACAATAATTTAACGTATAAACATTAACAGAATTTATATAAATATAATAATTTATAAAATTTATATAGTTTATTGAATAAAAATATAACTAAAAATATTCAAAAAAATATAAATCAAAATAAGTTTATTATTATAAATTCGTATAATGAACCCAAATAAAAGTGACCAAATGGGAAAGATGTGAAGTGTTTGTTTTTCATCAAACACACTACATTTGCCAAAACACTTGTCAAAAGCCAGATTGTGCTTTCTTTCAAGACATGGTTTTAAAATTTCGCTGTCTTTTAGTCGATTTCATTAAAATGTAATCATTTCTAGTTTTCCAAATATATCATATAATCTAATGATAACAAGAATCTATTCTTCTATCAAACAAAATTTCTGACATAACCACAAATCCCTAATATATTATTTGAGAAACTTTTTAATAAAGTAATTTTACCATGACGTGTTAATAACAAAAATGTCATACTGATGTGTCAACATCACAGCGAATTTCATGTTAAATATATAAAAAGGTTTAAGTTGCTAGAAAAATTACAATACATGTCACTGATATTAATTTGGTTAGAGAATACATTTCATTGATATTAATTTGGTTAGAGAATACATGCCACTAATACTAGAATAAATACATGTCATTCATATTACAATACATGTCATTGATATTAATTTGTTTAGAGAATATAATTTATCCAACTAACCAAAAAATACTATTATATTTACAAAAAAATAATTTTTATTTCTTTCAATTTTTTATACGTTAATTTATAAATAATTTCAAATAAATATAAATAGATTTAAGTTACTACCGTAATCTCTAATATATTATTTGTTTAAAAAAATAACATTACTCGAACGTGTTATTAACATAAATATCATGCTGACGTATAATCACTACAGTAAATTTTAAATAAATATATAAATGAGCTTAACCTATTAGAATAATTACAATCATACCTTGTTATTAATTTGGTTAAAAAATTAATATATTTTATTAAACTAACAAAAAAATTTATTAAATTCGTAAAAAATAATTATTTTTCTTTTTTTAATTTATATATATAAAAATTAATGTTAAAATTAATTTTAAATAAAAGTTAAAATTATATAAATATTTAATTTATATTTACTAATAAAATATAATTTATAAATATTTTTCCTCATATATATCGTGCATATAAATCTTATAGATAATTAATCTGTCAAAGAAGTTATCATAAAAAGGTATACTGAGCCGATCATTGGATAATACCCAGATCTGTAGTACAATGGGACAACTAAAGAGAGCATGATGTTCCCAAAGTTACCATTTGATAATGCCGAAGATTTTTTTTATTATAAAAGATTGCTTGGTCAAGACTTGTAACTTACTAGTTTATACCACCGTCCGAATTCAAACTACATTTATATCTAAAATCTAGATTCATCTTACATAAAATAAATATTTGTATATTATAATTAATTCATTATTTAATAAATATAAATTAATTATATGTATAATTTATTTTTAAAAATATTTGAATATAAACAAATAATATATAAATATTTTAAATTATATATATTAATTATCTATTAATCATAATATAATTTATTTTATTATCATATATTTAAATATTTATATATTTAATATTATTAATTATAGATATTATTATATAATTGAATTCAAAAAATATTGTTATAATTTATAAATTACATATCATTGATCTTGTAAAATATATTGATTTTCTAATAAAATTAACGATATATTGTAATTATTATAATAATTTAAAGGGTAATTAACTATAATAGCAGTATTTTAAATTTTTGTTCCAAATATATCATTAATTATTTAAATTTTTAAAAATAGCACAAATTTAATATTAAAATAATTTAAATTTTTTTCCTAATGAAAAAAATTTAAACACTAAATTGGAAAAAGTGAACACAAATATTATGTTTTAATTTTATATATAATTTATTTAAGGTAAATAATTATTTTCACATAATAATTTGTGCTATTTTTGAAATTTTAATTTTATTGTACTAAATTTGGAAAATAAACTTAAAATGGCGATATTTTAAGGTATTAATATATTATATTTATTTGAAATTATTTATAAACTATCATACATGTAAACTAAAGAAATATAAATAAGAGCTGACGATCTATTTCCCCCCGAACTATGGCCATATAGCAACAAATCTACCCAAACTATCGTCGTAGTGCTTAGTCTACATCATTTGAAAGTTGAAAATCTATTTACCCATAATTTAAAGTTCGAAACGTAAATCCCCATCGTTTTGGTTATTTCGGTTTATAAAACAAACCGTATAACCACATATGGCTGGTTTTTTCGGTTTTTAACATAAACCCGAAATCAAACCAATACCACTCAACATTCGACCCATGAACCATGACCCGACCTAAAATCCGACCCGTGAACCAAGTTAAAAACCCAAAAAAAATGAAACCCTAATGAAAATTCCCAAATCGATTTTGAACTCGAAATCGAGTGTGAAGAGGAAGTGTGAAGAGGAAGAGTGGTTAGGGAATCGAAATAGAAATCGAAATAGGGTTTCGATATCGAAAACAAAACCGAAATCGAGTCATTTCGAAATCGATTTGGGAATTTGAGCGAAGAGGATGAACACATCATCTAGAACATCGAGTGGTAGCCGTGGAAGAGAAAGAGGAAGAGTGGTTGGTGTGCCGAAAAAATGTTGGTGTGGGGAAAAAACTATTACAAAGATGTCGAAATCGGATGCCAATCCTTACCGTAGGTACTTTAGGTGTGCATTTGCAACAACAAATAAGGTATTAAGTGATTATAGATACTTGTTTTTTGATGGTGCAATACTTGTCGGCTAATGGGGCAAAAACTTGTTTCTTATGTAGCTTATTGATGATGAACATGTCTTTAAGTGGATTGATGAGGCAATTGTGAATGAGATAGATGCATTGGCCATGAAAACATTGCGACTTCAAGAAATTGCAGACGACATAATGAAGCTTCAAGAGAGTGTGTTTGAGAGGATGCAAATGGCAATAAAAGAAGAGATATTGGAGAGGGTCGATGATGTGTTGGATGAACACAAAGCTTATGTTAAAAAAATGTTGATTTTGTGTGTTTGTAGTTGTATTGTACTGTTTGGTTTGTATTCTTATGGAAACAAATTTTAAAATGCAATAACATATGATCCAATGTAGTTAAATTTATCCAATGTAGCAATATATTCAGTCATTAGCTAAATTCAGTAACAGCCACAAAGGCAACTACAAACAGCTCCAAAAAACATCCAGAAAGAGCTCCCAAAAACAGTCACAAACAACTTCCAAAAACAGCCAAAAGAGCTCCCAAAAACAGCCCCAAACAGCCCCAAAAACAGCCACAAACAGCCTCACAAACACCTACAAAAACCACTAAAAACAGTCTTCAAACATCATCTTGAGTGAGCATTCCTTGAGTTGGTTCAATTTGAGAATCCTAAACAAAGACACAATAAACATAGGAATATCAGTAATAAGCATAGAAATATCAGCCACAAAAAAGGGAAACAACAAATCATACCTGTGCATCCTTCTTATGAAATCTTGAGTTATGGTTGGCTTCACAACAAATGCCACAATGCATTATACGTTTCAATGGTCTTGGTTGCTTCTTTGAGGGAGACTCATTTCTTCCTTTCTTTCTCTTTTCTTTCCTACTCTTCTTTTTCCGACCAGGTTGAGGTGGTTCGGGAGGTTGATGCACCAAAGGCTCAGATCCACTTGGCCAAAAACGAGCACCTCTTACTGGAACAAGACCTTCTTCATAAGTTCTTGTCCAAGTAGTTGTTCGAAACCAGTGGCTCACATACTCCTCAGCCTCAAGTTTTTTGTTCATAAGGACTGCATAGGCATGCTCACACGGAATGCCGGTAATCTCCCACTTCCTACAACTACAACTTCTTCTATCCAAGCTAACCCGATATGAACAGCCACTAAGAACAACTTCATACATCATATTGGTTGATCTATAAACCTTACACTCTGAAGCTCTCTTATGTTCTGAACCAAGGAAAGCAATCACGTACGGAGTACATATCCCTAAATGCATATGACACTTGACAGATCTTTTGGCAATACGAACCATTGCAAGCCTAGCAATGGTTTGTAGCATTGGAACAATCGGCTTCTCTCTTGCCTTGACAATGGAGCTGTTAAATGACTCCGTAGAATTGTTTTCTACGTCTTCACAATTGCTGCCAAGCTTGTAAAAAGCCCTACACCAACGCTTTGGATTCATCTTCAGAACATCCTCATACACTTCACTATCATAAATGGATATCCTCTCCAAATTTTCTCTGAAATCAGCTTCGTTATAACTCCATGCCAACTTCCAAATTAGTGGTTTCATTTGGGTTTTCTTCCCATACTTACTCTTCAAATTTCCATAGATGTGTCTAACACACATTCTATGCTCTATTCTAGGCAACTCTTTCTCCACAGCCATGATCAATCCTTTTTGGCGATCAGACACCATTACGAAGCCTTCACCATCATCCAAAATTAAATCAGTCTTGATTTTCTGGACAAACCATAACCAATTCTCCTTATTCTCCACTTGTACCACAGCCCACGCAATTGGATAAATTGCATTGTCTCCATCTCTCCCTAAAGCCACTAACAGTTGCCCTTTCATTTTAGACTTTAGAAAACATCCATCAACTCCTATTAATGGCCTACATGTCTCTTTCCATGATCTTCTAAGGTTATCAAAGCACACGTAGAATCTATTAAACACATCTAATCCTTCCTCATTCCTAAAAGTGTCTACTTCAACACTAGAATTCGGGTTTGAAAGGAGAATCTCATTAGCGTAATCTCGAAGATGGCCAAATTGCTCATCGTATTCTCTTTCTATCCACTTAAGAGCCTTATTCCTAGCGGCTTGACACTGAGGACGAGTTACAGTGATCTTCCATCGCTCTTTCATCAATTCTTCTATTTTCATAGGCATAAAGTACTCAGGTTCATCCCTCATTTTATCTAAGAACAATCTTGCTATGACAGGGACCTTAATCATCTCACACTCACCATTCGGAACACATGTATGCACTTTCTTAAACACACTAACATGCCACTTATCACTCCTACCCATACTAGCACAATAGATACGCCATTGACAACCATCACCTACACAACAATAGCCTAACTTTGTTCGATCATACCTATATTGTTTGATATTCCGGCCAGTTGTCAGAGCATAGTCAAGAATAGCTTCTTTAAAAGCTATGCCGCTGTAGAAAATCTGCCCTTCATATAAATTCCCATCACCTCGATGAATTTTGGCTTGGTCTCCCTCTTCAACATTGTCGTCGGAATCTTCACTGTCACTGTCAGGGATGACATTGTGAAGAACTGGAGCTTCATCCACGAAATCTAGTACGGCTTGTTCGATGTTGAACTCATCACGTTCAAACCGATTTTCGCCATCCGAATCCTCCTCTCGATTAATATCCGGGTCGAAACCCACTATCGACATGTGGAGTGAAATCGATTTTGGGAAAAAGGGCTATTAGGGTTTGCGATTTGGGGATGAAATCGATTTGGGGAAGAAATTTAGAGTTTGCGATTTGGAGGAAAAATCTATTTCGGGAAGCAAGGGAAGAAATCGATTTCGGGAACAAGGGAAGAAATCGATTTCGGGAACAAGGGAAGAAATCGATTTCGGCAAGAAATCGATTTACGGAAGAAATAGATTTGCGATTTGGAGAAGAAATTGATTTGGGGGAAGAAATCGATTTTGTGATTTGGGGAAGAAATTAGGGTTCGCGTTTTTGGGGGGGGGGAAAATCAGAAATCGGGTTTATTATTTTGGGTTTATTATTTCGGGTTTATTATTTCGGGTTAAATCTTAATCGGGTTATAATCTGGTTTAAATCGGTTTTAATTTTTTCGTTTTAATGGTTAACGATAATTTCAAGTACAGTAAACCGAATCGAATCGCAATTGTGTCTATATGGGTATTCAACTTTACTCTGATGGGGATTTAAGTTTTGAACTTTACTCTAATGGACAAATAGATTTTCAACTTTAGAATGATGTAGATTAACCACTACGACGATAGTTTGGGTAGATTTGTTGCTATATGGCCATAGTTCGGGGGGAAATAGATCGTCAGCCCTATAAATAATTATTTTTTATTAATCTAATAAAACTTTTAGTTAGTTTAATAAATATATTGATTTTCAATAAAAAAAAATATATTGATTATCTATCCAAATTAATATCAATGACATATTGTAATTATTTTAATAATTTAAACCTATTTATATATTTATTTGAAACTTATTGTGATGATGACCCGTTATTTTGGTATTTATGGATAAGGTTATTTTTTAAAAATGTTCATCAAATAATATAGATATAAATATAACTATAAAATCTATTATAATTATTTACGAAATATTATTATTTAGAATTTAAAATTTGATTATGTATATCAAAAATATTGATTATGATTTTTAATGTAATGCTAGTTTTAATTCTATTTGAATAATTGATTATTTATTTGCAAAATATATTTTATTCGTAAAAATATTAGAAACGATAATTTTTTCTTATTTAAATAACAAATATTTATGTTTTAAAATATAAAATTTATAATATATACTAACATGTTATAATTAACTATTTTTATATATTTAGTTTTAAAATAAAAAAATATTTTTTTACATAATTAATTACTTTTTATTAATTTAATAAAATATATTTATTACCAGATAATAACAACTGATATTATTGTAAATAATAGATATTATTATAAATAAAGGATAAAATTGTGCTCCAAAAATGCTTATCCATTAATATATTATGGATACGTTGCAAATTTCATACCCTTTTTGTTCGGAATGAGCCTAATAATTTTTTTTACTTTGAGGTAAAAATGATGAGATAGATTTGGACCGTAATAGGCCTAAATATTTTATAACTAATTAAGCTGACGTAAATCCACCGTCCAGGAGATGAAACCATAGCCGTCAGATTTGGGATTTACGAGGGCGGAAGATTCATCTCCACCGTTATTCGGTTCCTCAGTTTCATTCATTAATTTTTATCTTTTTAACTCGGTAAAATTTGTTCTTTTAAACTTGTAAATCTCTCTTCGCATTTGCAACACAGTAGTAGCTCCTCAGTTCTGTACATCTTCTACGTCCCTTCCCTTAAACAAATTTTTTCACCTGCTTCGTCGATTCGCCATCGAAGCTGTGTAACGCATTCATTATCTTGTTCTCTCTCTATCATCGGAATTTTTTTGAGTTTCCAGAAACTTTCATCCAAGGTCTTCGTTTCTGATCTTTCGCTAATGCTAAACTAGTTTCACGCTTTTTGCTCCAAGCCGAGATTCGCATTTCGGCTTCCTATATCGATGTATTGGTACAAATCCGTTCGTCTCTTCCTATTGCTATACTTTTTGCTCCGCGGATCTGATTGTGATCTATCTCTCGATTTCTCCTTTTTTCGTTAGTGATTTAGGATTTTGGGGTTTTGTGTAGGTAGTTACGATGCGTTTCTGCTTGTTTAGTTAAATCTGAAGTTTGCGATGGAATTTATACTCTTCGATGTTGGATTTCAGATTTCTTCCATGGAATCTCTCCATCTGTTGCGTGCGGGATACTTCCCTATATTAGCGTTGGTATTGTGATTATCGAAGAACTGGATCTACATTGATTTTCCTGGCTTTGATTTTTGAGGAGGAGGGGAGAAAAATGGCCAAGATGATAAATAAGACACTTGTACTCACCTATATCTACTTACTGATCTACATTCTACTCTCTTCTGGAGTTATACTATACAACAAGGTAATTTTTAGAGGCTACTTTACTTTGTACTAACAGTATCTGATCTTTATGCATATCTTTATATAGTTTCTGTATCTGTTGGTTTTTGCATGTCGTAGGTTGCATCTCTGAAACTAGTGAGGTTTAAATCGAATGTTATGCATATGAAATGAAACATGAAACGGACACAGCTTTGTGCCAGAGAATTTTCTTTTATACTCTTTGTTACTGACTATATTTATTTCTTGTCTGATTTGTATCTATCGTTGTTGGCTTTCTTTTGCAGTGGGTTCTATCTCCGAAATACTTCAATTTTCCACTTCCTATAACATTGACTATGATCCATATGGGATTTTCTGGATTTGTGGCCTTCCTTCTTGTTCGAGTATTCAAGGTATTCTAAACTCATAGAACAGCATTTACCCTTTTATATAAGGGAACGTTGCATATGCCCATTTGTTTTAGTATGCTTCATGCTCATCTATGCGCAGTTTCTTATCTGCCACATTTGACCCTTTTTTGGATTTCTTCTTTTCTAATGTAGGTTGTCTCTCCTGTTAAAATGACATTCGAAATGTAAGGCATCTTACTACATATTTCCTCCATTTCTAGTATTATTTCCATTATCTCTTTCTTTCTTTTTACATATATTCCTGGATTCCAGATATGTGACCTGTGTGGTACCTATAAGCGCATTCTTTGCATCCAGCCTCTGGTAAGTCTTTGTTCCATGTACAGTGAGACATATTAGGTTATAGATGCTCTTTATCCACAGTTCATTTCAAAGGCTGAATTTCCCATTGCTCGTCTTACCTGACCTCTGAACTTTCTCTTGAATTTTACTCCCTTTTGTAGGTTTGGAAATACTGCATATTTGCACATTTCAGTTGCCTTTATACAGATGCTCAAAGCACTAAGTATGTGAAAACACAAACCTTTCTTTTCGCTCAAAACCTATATTACTATATGAATCTTGGATCATGTTGCAAAGCTTAACACGTGCATATGGAATGACAGTGCCAGTAGCAACATTTCTCATGGCCGTTGTTTGTGGCACTGACAAAGCAAGGTGTGACGTGTTCACGAATATGCTGCTGGTCAGTGTTGGAGTTGTGGTATCCTCCTATGGGGAAATTAATTTCAATATAATTGGGACAGTCTACCAGGTCATGGGCATCTTTGCTGAAGCACTTAGACTGGTGCTAACTCAAGTGCTTCTTCAGAAAAAGGGCTTGACATTAAACCCAGTCACCAGCTTATACTATATAGCTCCGTGCAGGTACACGATCCTGAAACTTGTATCCATTTCTAATACTTCCTCAAATTGATTTGACCTCTCAATCTTTGTTTGTCTGACATTGTATTAGGTTGCATGTTTGTCAACATCATGAATGATTTCTTGCTAGATGCAAAGAATATCGTCTATTACACACTAAACATGCAGTGTTTTCCTTGATTTTGTGCAGCTTTGTTTTCCTGTCCTTGCCTTGGTATGTACTGGAGAAACCAACTATGGAAGTGTCACAGATTCAATTCAACTTCTGGATCTTTTTCTCCAATGCCATGTGTGCACTGGCCTTAAACTTCTCCATATTCTTAGTAATCGGAAGAACAGGAGCGGTAACCATCAGGGTTGCTGGCGTTCTCAAAGACTGGATTCTCATAGCCCTCTCCACTGTCATATTTCCCGAGTCCACAATCACTGGTCTGAACATTATTGGCTACGCAATAGGTTTGTTTCTTGTTTTCATTACAAAATTGGAAAAGCTCTTAAATTATCATATGCATTGTTTAATAATCTATCTTTTTTTGGACGCAGCACTCTGTGGTGTTGTAATGTACAATTACATAAAAATAAAGGACGTAAGCGCGAATCAGCCAACCACCGACAGTCTCCCAGATCGAATCACAAAGGTCCAGCCCTTTAATAATCTGTTTATTAAATTGAACATTTTTCATTCATTAGCTTCTTGTCATGAAGAGTATAAAAAGGGGTGTTCAATCCGGGTTTAAGTTTAGTGTTTTTTCAAGACTTACAAATTATAGTTTAGAGATGGTGAGCAATCACACCTACATGTATTCATATGGATCTGTCCAAACAATTGAGCAGGATTGGAAAGAGAAAAGATCGTCAGATGGGGAGAGCCCTAGAGGAGGAGTGGAACTTAACGATGAGGAAGCTCCTCTGATAACATCAAGATTGTCACATATCGGGCGGACTCAGCTCGGAAACCACACAGCCGCCGTCTGAGCAATCGTACAGATGAGAAGGAGAAACCTTCTGCTTGTTTCACTTGTCAGGTGAAAATGTCTTTTATCTCTGTTGAAACGCAAACCTTTTAAATAGATTTTACCTCGGATTACTTAACAATGTTTAGTTCTTTAAAAAAAAAGAAAACGCAATTGGCAAAATTATTTGTAGGGTCTCTTAAACTTAATGTTTTCACCAGACGCATCGGCTTGGAGAGGCCCACTTGGTTTTAAATGATCTAGACAGTTCTGACCTCTGAGTCTGTGATTTGATTTTGTTATAATCGAGTTTGGTGTTACAAAGCGGTGATAAGTTAAAAGAATGATGATATTATACAAACTACTATTAAAAAAACTGAAGAAAAGGTTTTCCTAAGTGAAAGAGGTGAGAAACTGAAGAAACTGGGATGACGAGGTAGAAGAACTGATAAATTCTTGAAAGTAAGAACACAAAAGTAATTAGAAAAAAAAATTTCATGAAAGTAAAATAATACAATTCATTAATTTGTATAAAGAATGAAATTTAATTTTTAAAACTAATACAGAAATAATACATTAAAAATAAATGTTAATTTTTTAATTTTAAAACATTTATGTATATTAATAATGTTTAAAAATTTTATTAGTGGTTTTTACTAATTTCGAGCGTTCGATAAGAGTGAGTTATTCAATCTCCGATTTGGTGATTTCTAAGTTTCAATTAGTAGAAATTCAAAATTTATTGGCTTCCTTACCAAATTGAAAAGTGACACAACAATGAAATTGAAAAGTGACACAACATTGAAACTGAAAAGTGACACACAACAATAAAGAGGAGAGGAGTCTTACTTATGACTAAGATGGCTGAAGGAAACTTTTGACCAAGACAGAAGATTACAACATGTGCTATGGTGTTCTGCTTGTTGATTGACTTGGATCTTTCATATTCTTCCATAAAATATCGGTTATTATATTAATGAAAAAAATAATATGCCATTATATTTGATTAATATGTTATATATATTATATTATATGTTTATTATATAAAATAAATTTTATTTATATTTTATATATTTAAACTATTAAAATTATATATTTCAATTTATAATATTTTATATTTATATTTTGGAATTAAATTATAAAACAAACTATATTTGATACGGTTATATATTAAAAATAATAAATTTCTATATAATACATTTTTTTAAACATTATTTTTTGTATGTTTTTGTCTATTTTTGTAAAAATAAACCTTATTTTTAATTATTAATTTTTTAATAATTGGATTTTGATTAAAATATGAAAACTCAATCAATATATAAAAGTATAAATTGTTGTTTTGAAATAATTTTTAACAATCATAATTTTAATTTTTAATTTAAATTTAGTTAGAGTCTCCACTCCGACCTCTGGCTTCCGTTTCTAACTCTAACTTCTGCTTCTAACTCTAACTTCCGCTTCTAACTCTAACTTCCGCTTCTAACTTTAATTTCCGCTTCGAACTCTAACTTTCAGTTCTAACTCTAACTTCCGATTCTAACTCTAACTTCCGATTCTAACTTTAACTTTCGTTTAAACTCCACCTCCCAACTCACACCTTCTGCTATTGAACCTGTTCCGGCTTTCGTTTCAACTACTTTCGATTATGTTTTTTTTGAATAATATTTTAAAATTGAATTGTTAAAATTATGTTTCCAATTTAACACAAACTAAAACTATAAAAAAATTCCAAATAATTATGTAAAAATATTTATTTATTTTAAATAATTTATACATAAATTTAAAACATTATATTTAGATTTTTTTTCCAATTTTAGGTTTAATTTTTATTATATCTTAATTTTAAACTAGATAATTTTTCCGTGCCTTACGTGAGTATAACATATTTAAACATGGATTATTATTGCATTTGATTATGATATTATATGCATTATATTACATATTTATTATATAAGAAAAAATTATTTATGTTTTATGTATTTAAAACTACTAAAATTATTATTTTTTAATTTGTAATATGTTTATGTTTTTAACCTATATTTAAACTATATTTTGGTACGATTGTATATTAAAACCATGGATTTATATATAATACACTTTTTAACCATTAGTTTATATATTTTGATTATTTTTGTAAAATTAAATTTTATTTTTTAATACTAATTTCTTAAATTATCGATTACATAATTGGATGTTGATTAAAACATGAACAACTCAATAGACATGTACAAGTAATAATCATGATTGAAAAAATATAAATTGTTTATCGTGATTTGTCAAACCAAATTAATTACTTAAAATAACTATAAATACATAAAACTTGAATAAAATCATAAAACTAAAAACATACATGGTATTAAAATTTTTTTGTAAACTCACTTCTAATTTAATATATATGATTTACTTTATTTTTTAAAATAAATTTATGTTTAAAATTAACATGTCACATTTGAATAAACGTCATATTATAGTTTGTTTTTTTTTTCTAAACTCACTTTTAATTTAATATATATGATTTAATTTATTTTTAAAAATAAATTTATGTTTAAATTATCATATCATATTTGATTAATTTATTTTAAAAAAAATAAATTTATATTTAAAATTGTCATGTTATATTTGACTAATCTTTATATCATATTTTTTTATAGTGTCATTTTTTCTAATGAAATGTTATCATTTTTTTACAATGTCATTTTTTCAAGATGTTATCATTTCTAATGATATTTTATCATTTAAAACTCTTTTTTCATGTTAAAAAAATTTATGATTAATATAAATTTAAATTAATAATGTTAATATGAAACCAAAACTAAAATGTGTTTTTTTTACACTATGTCAATTGCAACGTGGATGGTTTCTAATTTTAAAATTTCGATTAAAAAGTTGAAGTTATTAGAAAATGTTTATGTGGAATATAGCTTGCAAAAATTAGTTAACGAAACATTTTATATGGATTTTCTAATATAATAGTTATCTGAGAAATTTTTTAAAAATAATAAGATTTATTTAAGATAATTTTTTATACTATAATATGGGTCCTGGATATTTCAAATACGCCTCTGTCGACACAATAATACAATGAAGATAATTGTAATGGTCCAGACGCATAATCATCTTCAATCTTCATAAAGGAAGGAGAAATCCAATCCACATGTTTTGTCTCTTCAAAAACTCTCTGATTAAAACAAAATTGAACAAAGCTATTTTTTGTCTTTTAATATCTTTGTAATGTTTACAAAAGAATACGACCTTTTGGACTTTGGCAACTGTACCAAATATATACAAAGAAATCTAGTTTTTACATATATATATAAATATAAATCCTCGAGCATCCCGGATTCAAATTTCAGAATAAATCGACACTTTTTTTTTACATTACTAAGAGCTTTTGTAGTTGTGATGATGAACCCATATCGTTCAATAATCTCTGGTACAACTGCAACAACAACAACACCAAACACTATAAGCTTGTTTTGGATTAACAGTGAAGAAAAGATAAAAGACCAATTAATACATTACTTGTTTAAATAGAGATGAATCGCCATGTGATTTTCTTAGCTCAACCACACTGAGCGACGTTATTATCTCGAAAACCTCAGCTGTTACTGATAACCCGCCTTGTCCTTTTCGAGTGCTTTCTTCTTTTATTGCTTTTAACTGGAGCAACGTCACTTTCTCAGCCTTAGAAACCACTTTAATTAATTGCAACATCTCATCAAGTAGTAGACAAGAACACTAAGAGACGAAAAGAGAGACTCTCACCATTGTTTGTTTCTTCTGTACGCAGAAATCCATCTCTATAAGGATTCTTTTGATTCTCTCCAACACATCTATGACTAATCTATTTGACGTGAATCTAATCTGCCTCTCTGATATATTCTGTTTCAGTGCACAAAAAGTTTAATTTTAAGCATACGACAATCTTGAAACAGAGTGTATCGCTTACCTCTTTCTCGAATAAACCGGAGAGGTCGAGAAACGATGACATTCCAATCAACTGAAACGCATTAATGACTGTTGGCGAATCAGGGATCTTCTCTTCTTCGGATCCCTTCATCTTAAAGGAGAAAAAAAACAGGACTTTGAGAAAGGAAATACACTTTATCCAAATTCATAAGGACCAACATGATGATGAGAGGTAAATATTCTTACATCTTCTTGGATTGAGGATGCATCATCATCATCATCATCATCATCATCATCGCACTTTGAAGGAGTGTATTCCTGTTTGAACCAATCACTGGATTTAATACCTGCTATTGTCAACCTCGTGATTGGATTTGGATCGAGCATTCTCTTGATCATGGTTTTAGCACCCAGTGATATCCATCTAGGTATTGGAGGGTCTCCTTTGAATATCTGGAATATGATAACTTTGTGTTTTTGTGTCTTCAAAAACATAAAACTAAAAGACCAATAAGAGAGCAGTACCTTCCGGCAGAGTACCGCAAGGTTTGTATCATCAAAAGGGAGACATCCCGTAAGAATAGCATACAAGATTACTCCACACGACCATATATCTGATGCTGCACCATCATACCCCTTGTTGGCAAGAACCTCAGGCGCCACGTAGTTAGGACTTCCACAGGTTGTATGTAGCAACCCATCTTCCTAACATGTCAAAACCCAAAAACAATGTTGGACACATTATAATGATCATATATATATATATATATTAGTATTGGTAAGTACCCTAAAATGCTGGGGCAGAGCACTAAGGCCAAAATCAGTGATCTTAATGTGCCCCTTTGCATCAAGAAGAACATTCTCTAGCTGCAGCGAGCAAGTGAAATCTGATATCAGAACATGTGGCCAATACTAGAGACAAAAGTCTGGACCAAGAAAACTTGTAAAACACAGACCTTGAGATCCCTGTGAAAAATTCCCTTGCTATGACAGTAGCTAATTCCATCAATCAACTGCTGAAACATTTTTCTTCCCTCTGTTTCCAAAAGCTTTCCTTTGGAGACCTGAGACATTAGAGCATACCTTTAGTTTAAAGATTAAAGTATAAAAACAAACCTTTTGTAACTAACAAAAACCGTCACCGCAGCAAACAAGAATCTTACAATTCTATCAAATAAGTCTCCTCCAGTGATACATTCCAGGACCATATAAATCTTGGTTTTGCTAGCCAAGACCTACAAGTGAAAAATAAAGAATAGGCAATTAAAGACAGTAAAAATCTGTTTAAGGGTCGAAAAAAAAACTTGCAAACACTAAATTAGGAAGAACAAAAGTCTTTTAGATCGTTAAAGAAATTCCCATTCTGTAGCAAAAAAATAAAATAAATCGTGGACCAAACCAAGTCTCTGTTTATTCAACTCTTAGTGGTTGCTTGCGAGAAAAGCAATCTTTAATATCGGTGAATAATAATTGAGTTGGAAAAATTCAGACGTTAATAACAATCGTTCCTACGAGGTTTGAAAAAAACATCAAAGTGGGTTTACGTAACTTAAGTGTTGAAAACGAGTTTTATTGGATTATTTTACACACTTATTGATTTATTAAATTCTTATGAGTTTTAGATGTCACATGACAAGACTGGACATTTTTTTATGAGGCAATAGTGATGATTGAAAGGGTCAATTTTTGGGACCGACCTCATAATTGAATTAGTCAGAGTCAGCAAATCTATCGTCAGCCAATTAATGACCAAGACTCAGGAGGAATAAATATATAAATAATCATTAAATTAATTAATTATAAGTTAAGCGTGCAATTAGCAACGTGAAAAAAAACAATCAACACATTCAGAATGGAATTAATTAATCAAAATGACTTTTCAGATGTTTAATGTTTAATCCTTTCTAATAATTGATAAGAAGAAAAAAAATTAATAGAGGGTTGAAAATTTTGTCCGTACACAACCACCATCACCACCCATATGAAAAATAATCATTAAAATACTAAATTTTTTTGTATTTAAACTATTTAAATATTAAATTTTTAATAAAACATTTAAATAATGATATATAGTTAAATACATATAATTAGTAAATATTAACAGCAAAAATAACACTATTGTCAATTTAGATATACAATTGTATATCTAAATCGATGTATTTAACTATAAATCATTATTTAAATGGTTTATTAAAAAATTTAATATTTAAATAGTTTATTAAAAAATTTAATATTTAAATAATTTATTAAAAAATTTAATATTTAAATAGTTTAAATACAAAAATTCAGTATTTTAATAAACATTTCCTCTTCCCCTCACATATGTGTTTTTTTAATATCAAATCATACACAAAATCTGATACCCAAATAAGATAATATAAAGTTGGATCCAAATACGATTTGTTTAAGTAATAATTGGGTAACAACAAAGATTTCAATCATTACAATAATCAAAAGTTTCTGCAATTAAATCTATGCAACAATGGAATCTAACAATCAAGAACGTTACCTCATGTAATCTGACAATGTTTGGATGCTTTAAAACTTTCAATGTGCGGATCTCTAATTTAATCTGTAAAATCTCAAATCGAGAGAGTTAGATCCGCCATTAATCAACGAAGAAGAAACGATTCGAATTGAGAAAACAAATGATAGCGAGAGATAGAGAGTAAAACCTGAAGGGAGACGTTGAGACGAGTAATACGAGACTTGTCGATGATTTTGACGGCGAAGGATTCGCCTGTAACAGTATCTCTGGCGAATTTGACTTTCGCAAAATTCCCTTCCCCAAGCGTTTCCCCAAGCTCGTATTTCCCAACACGCGTTCCCTTCGTCACCATCCAAACACCCAAAAAGAAAGAAAAAAACTCGATCCGATCCGATCCAATCCGATCAAACAAATTTTGATTCCGAGATTATAAAAAAAAACAGAGTATCTAAATCGAACAATTGCTCCCAGTTTTCTCTGATCCGATTAGGTCGTGCAAGCAATTATCGTTGGATTGAGAAAAGGAGACTAATAAGGTATCGTTGGATTGCGATGTATGTATAAATGCGTAGATATATGTATAAGATTGAAATTGGAAGAGAAGAAGAGAAGAAATGGTAGCTGGATTTGGAGAGAAGAACACGCCACTATTCTTTGCTTCTTCTCTGCATTTTCAAATTGATTATTTGTTTTGAGGAAACGAAATATCCTTAATTAAACACAGAAAAAGAAACTTCTATGACAATATTTCTGTACAGAATAAACTATTTATGTTTTATTCATGCTTTTGTCAACAGTTTTATGTGTATTTTTATATATTATCGTTTTCACCGTCTTTATATATTATCTACAACACTATTCTATTTTGAGAAAAAAAAAGTAAGAACAATTGTTGCCCCACCTTTATATTTAGTACTTATTGGATTAATATATATTAGGTTTATAACCGTCCTATATGCACAGCAAAATGGTTATTATATCAATATAATATAATTTAAATAACAACAAATATATAAAATAGCACTTTTATATGTTTTTATTTCAAAAAGAACATCATTATTTTAAATTTTTAATAATAACACAAATTTAAGATTAAAATACAGTAAAACTATATTTTAATAGAAAAATTAAATCCTAAATTAAAAAAATGAACCCAAATATAATATTTTAAGTTTATGTATAATTTATTTAAAATAAATAACTATTTTTACATAAGTATTTGTGTTATTTTTGAAAGTTTAATTTTGATATGTTAGATTTGAAAGAAAAAAATTAAAAGGTGCAATTTGGGTATTACTCTTTAAATAATTCCCATCAAATATTATTATTTGAAATTTGAAATCTGATTATATGTAATAAAAATGTTGATTATTATATTTTAGTAAAATTATAATTTTTTTTATTTCATTTGAATAATTGATAATTTTTATACAAAATATATTTTACTCATAAAATATTAGAAATTATAATTTTTTTACTTAAATAAAAATATCCATGTTTTGATGTATTAAATTTATAAATATGCTAATTAAACTAATCTATTTTATATGAATGATTAGTGATTCTATTTTTTTTTTAAATGATTATAGAAAAATATAATGATTAAGAGTAAATAATATGATATGATACATGATTAGTAGGAGGTAGTGGGTAAATTTTGGCTTTTTAATCTTAATGAATTAATAAAAACTTGAATATTTATAATGACAAATCTAGTAATATAATACATGAATATTTTACATGGTTAGTTTACAAAATGTATGTTGTTTAAAATATTTTTAAGATTGGGTTTTTTATATTTTCAAATAATACAAATATATACAAACCATTTATAGAATTTGTAATTTTAATTTTTAAAATCAAATAAGATTCAGAAAATATTAGATGCAATTGTAACATAATGGTAATAGTTATACAAATTGTATTAACAAAAGAAATAACACAAACGATGACAAAAATAATAATAATACAAACATATATAATTATTCAAATTTTAGATTAGATATAGATAGTAACTAAACTTTAGATTCCTCTATTTGAATCTACCATAACTTTCCGGTAACCAAATAGTAATAAGTGACACAGAGCTGACCATAGGTTAACTAACATGTGAAGCAAGGATTTCAAACACATAAAAATATAATTTTTGAAGGGCATCATGTTTTAATAAATTTATTTGATGTAGTGGTTATACGTTTTTGGTAAAGTCTTGGTGAAAACAATAGTATGGTCCCGTGTTTTTTGACAAATTAATTTATTGATTGTTCAAAAATCTCATTAACACAATTTTATTTCTTGTTTTTCATAATGTTAATTTCTTTTAAAATAGTATAGGAGACAAATTATGTGAAAATTAATCTATTTGTAAAAAATTTAGTTTCCTTTATTTGTTGTTGCCATTGAGAAGTTTTTTTCATCTTCTTTTTCTTCCATTCCTTCGAGGTTCCAAACCTGATTTTTCATCGTACTTTTAATTTTAAGATACTTAATTGTCGATATTTGCTATTTTATTTTGTTATTCATGTAAGTTTTTCTTTTCTATTTTCTTTTAGTTTTGTTCTTTTTTCTCTTAACAAAATCAAACACATGGATCGTTTATCGCATATTACAAATAATTCTAACTAGATTCATACCCATGCTATGCGTGGGGAAAAACTATTCGTAAATTATATTTTATTATTAAATATAAATTAAATATTTATATAATTCTAACTTTTATTTAAAATTCCTTTTAATATTAATTTTTATATATAAAAATTAAGAAAAGAAAAATAATTATTTTTTACAAATTTAATACTATTTATTTCTGTTAGTTTAATAAAATATATTAATTATCTAACCAAATTAATAACAATAATATAATTATAATTATTCTAATAAGTTAAGCATATTTATATATCTTATATATATTAAAGTAGAAGCACTAGAAATAAAATTTGCTGAGGTGTTATCACCACATTTACTCTCGACAGTTTTACTATTTAATTTAAATCAAAAATCTAAATTAATTAGTGTATTAGACAAACATTCTAATTAGATAACTTAATTGTTTAGTTTAATAGTACATGAGTTTCCAAACAAAAAATATGTTTGTTATTGAAACTCTCATTTATTATCTGAAGTTTGTTTCACAAGAACGATCTGCGACTTGATGAAGAAATGTAATATAAAAGCACATGGATACCAGAAAAGATACCACCTTCACCTTATTTACCTTATATTGTACAATCACTCAAACAAGAAAAAATGGAGTGCAACAGCTATAACAGTGGACATTAAATCTGGGTGTTCACCTCGAGGATGTTGTTGCAAATGGTGGCTACGACGGCCTTAGCAGCATGAACATTTTCTCCAGCAATTATTGTGAGGTTTGTTATTATCGGCTTCGAATTGAAAGTGAGCTCGGAGAGTGCCGACTTGTACTGGTTCACAAGCTCGTAATGTGGATGAACAGGCTGTGGCTGGTAAGCCTCTCGGCTTGGATCACTGGCAATACTACTCTCCGTTTCTCTACCACCAATTCGAAATCTTGACGACGCCGGTGGAACTGCCACGGCGGTACCGAGTGTTCTCTGCGTCGAAAACTGCCGCGCGTTCGAATTTACAGGCCGGATTGAATCCTCGGTGATCCTGGGTTTCTTCATCGGGCCTGGATCTCTAGATCAATCAAACGGTCTACGCGAATTCTCCATTTCAAGAATGATACAACACAAAAATGCAAAAATGAAACTAACCTAATTGGCAAAATCGATTGCTATAACAACAAATCGTGGTAAGAGGGAACCAGAGCATTACAGCAAATTCAGCAATCAGTAACTTGAAATACAAAAAAAAAATAGAAAAAATTAAGTTACAATCTACGACTAAGATGTATAACACGAAGAGAAGGAGAAAACGGAGAGGATAGGAATGCTTTGAATTCGGCAAAAATGGCAGAGATTTGGACAAACACCGATCAATTAGGGTTGAGAATTGGGGATTTTATGGAGACGGGAGAAAAAGTTAACGCCGGTACTATAAGGCCTATGATCCATATTATGAGGCCCATTATCAAAATAGTTAATACCCACAGTGTACTAAACAACACAAAAGATTATTTCGGTTTGGTATAGAAGATATTTATACATCGAACCAAATTGATTCGTATTACCAAAATTAACCGTATCATACAATAACAATGCAAAATGTTAATTTGGATTAAACCAAACTCGATGGGATACCAAACGATCTAAATTTCAGTTAGATTTTTGTTTGCCTTTTTTGCTTTTCAAATAACTTTGAATGAATTCACCAATATAAAATAAAAATTGAATAATACCTTAAAATAACATTTTTAAAAGTTTTTTTTTAAATCTAATATCGTAAAACTAAAATTCCAAAAATTAACATATATAATTATATAAAAATACTTATTTAGTATAAATAAATTATACATAAACTTAAACTATTATATTTAGATTTCTTTTTTCTAATTTAAAATTTATTTTTTTATATTAAAATATAGTTTTAATGTATTTTAATATTCAATTTATTCTATTATTAAAAGTTTAAACTAATGATACTATTTTTAAAATAAGAATTTAAAAAACTATTATTTTAACGAATTGCCCCATAAAATTTAATATCATAACCAATAAAAAAAATAGTGAAATGCGCAATCAAATCACATGTAAAAGAATAAACTAAAATAAACAATACGAAAAAATTTCAGCATCATCATTTTCATATTGTAAGAAAGTAAGAATTTATTTATATAGTGAAGAATACTTATAATCATTTTCTTTTTTCTTTTTGTTTTACTTTTCTCTTTTTTTATGATATTTTTTACTTTCTTGTCCAATGGTATAAAATATCTTATTATTTTAAAACGTATTTGAAATCTAATAATTTTATTTTAATATTATATTTTTCGGATTTAAATTATTAGCAAAAAGAATTAGATTATACAAATAACGATACTAAAATGAAATTAAAAAAACCAAAATCGAATTGAACACAACAGAACATAAGACAGTTTGCGAAAGAGAACAATATAAAAGGAAAAAGAAAAAGAGAAAGATTAAGCTACAGAGTTTATACAAATAACGACACACTAAAATGAAATTTAAAAAAAAAACATGTTACAAATCTAAGGAAACGTATTAGCTTTTACTTATACATTGACCAGTTCGAGGCAACATCTCAAATACCCTTAATTTATAAAAAAACAAACACTCATACCTCTCACTAATCTACATACCCCATAAAAGTAAACTTCCAAAACTACCCTTAATGAAAATACTTCTTTTCTTTTTTCTTTAATTTATTTAATTTATAATTAAAAAAAACAAAAATTCAAAAATTCAAAAATTCTCTCCCATTCCCTCTCTCCTCTCTCTCCTCTCTCACGCGGCCGACGACATCAGCTTCTCCAATCGCCATTTTCTTCTCCTCTTCTTCTCTGTCTCCATTGAATTCGATCCTCCAGCTCGCCATAGACGCCGCCACGATCTTGAACAAATCCTCAACCAAATTAAGGTTTACATTTAGAAAGATTTGTGCAAAAATGATCTATTTGTAAATTTAGGATAAAAACCACTATTTTGATCCACATTGAAGTTATAATTACGTTGTATAGGTTGATCTCGAACGCATTACTATGGGATGTATTGTGGATGTTGAATTTTAGCGAATCGTTTGGAATTAAGAAAGATTTGAGGCCAAAATCATTGTACAGTCGTAGGAGAACTAAGTATAACTGAGTATTACTGGAACTTACAGGATGAAGATAGTAAAACTACTAGAACAAGTAAAACTACTAACACTAGTATTACTGATGAGGAAAGTAAAACTAGTATTATTAAAAAGAAAAATAAAACTAGTAACACTGGTATTACTGATGAGGAAAGTAAAACTAGTAAAACTGGTATTACTGACGACAGTATTAAACAAGTATTACAAAAAAAAAGTAAACCTAGTAGAACTGGTATTACTAAAGGGAATCTGGTAATGAATATTTGGTAGATAAAAATGTATTACTAGTAGAACTAGTATTACTGAATGAACTTGCTAACTCTTTTATATATTCTTCTGTAGGAGACAATGAGCAAGACCGTAACCATACATTTTGACTACGGAGAATTTGTTTCAAAGGATTGTATATGGAATTCGAAAGGTCGTATCTACGCTATAATGTTTAAGAATACAAGTGCGGAGGATATAACGTTGGCGATGTTAGAAGCTAGCATATGCAGGAAGATTGCGACAGATGAAAGTAGGACGAAGTTAAAATTGAGTTACATTCCATTGTTAGTGGGAGCTCAAATACTATCAGTTATTATCGATGATGAGGATGTGTCTGTTTATCTAGATACCTTGGATAATGAGAAGCGTAGATGTATTTTGTACGTGGAAGTCATCACAACAGATCATTACTTGGAGCAATTTTCAAAAGTGGGCCGAGATAGTTCGTGTGGTGTGAACTATGACGTCTTGCATTCAATAGATGAGGAAATTAATGCATGTGCCATTGTACCTTACGTAGGTGGAACAGAACAACGTGATGACGAAAATGATGAGGATGGTACTAGAGATGGAGAGAATGTACGATTTTGGTACATATATGGGTAACGAGTTTGATAGCTCAGCTATGCATGACAACTATGTTGAGATTCCATATGATAGTCAGTTTATAGATGCATGGGAAGACGGTATGGGTATTGTGGTCGGACAAGAGTTTACAACGAAGCATGCATTGCAAGATTTGGTGGACAGAGCCGCATTTCAGAATTGTTTTAGTTTTACGATAAAAAAATCTGACAAAACAAGATTAGTTTTACAATGTCGTCAAGGAAGTTGTAAATGGCGTTTACGAGCTGCGAAGATTGGAAGGTCAGATTATTTCTCGATTAGAACTTACAACAACATGCATACATGCTCTCGGGCTAGTTCGAGTACAAGCAACAGTAAAAGAAAAGACACACCAAGATTAGTTGCAGATGTTTTGCATGCAGATTTTCCAGGACAATTACACACTCCTACTCCTAAAAGTCTTGTATCTCTCGTTCAAGGTAAATTTGGTGTGAAAGTATCATATTCGACAGCGTGGAGAGGGATAAAGAAAGCTCTTACTGATGTTCGTGGTACTCCAACAGAAAGTTATGAGGTTTTGTACCAGTATTTGTATATGTTGGAAAAGGTTAATCATGGTACAGTAACAAGAGTGAAATTGGACGAAACAACAAAATTCAAATATCTATTTATCGCATTGGGAGCTTGCATCGAAGGGTTTCAATGCATGAGGAAAGTGATAACGGTGGATGCAACTTTTCTTAAGAATGGATATGGTGGTGTCCTAATTTTTGCGACAGCTCAAGATCCTAATTGTCACCACTATCCCATAGCCTTTGGGGTACTTGATGGCGAGAACTACGCAAGTTGGACATGGTTTTTTGAAAGCCTGAAAATCGTTGTTCCCGACTCTTCAGATTTGGTATTTATCAATGACAGAAATGCAAGTCTCATCAAGACAATTACTGAAGTTTACCCGAACGCGCATCATGGATATTGCATATGGCATTTGTCTCAAAATGTGAAAGGGCACGTTTCTAACGTAACAAAGACGTAGTTGCTTGGAAATTCATGGAGTGTTGTAAGATATATACAGAGGCTGAGTTCATGCGGGTTTATGGTGAATTTAGGTCTAGATATCCTTCTGCAGCCAAGTATTTGGATGAAACAGCTGATGTTAAACATTGGGCGAGGTGTTATTTCCCAGGCGAAAGGTACGACATATACACAAGTAACTGTGCAGAGTCATTGAACAGTACATTTTCGAACTGTAGGAAGTATCCCTTACTACCCATGATTGATGTGATTATCTCAAAAATCTCTGAATGGTTTAACAAGCAAAGGAAAGATGCGGTTTCTGGATCGGACTACCACAAACTAGTGCCTTTTGTGGAGAATTTAGTTCACAATACATGTAAAGAGGCAGCTGTCTTAACTTTGACGGAGCTAAACAGTTTCGAGTTAGAGTACGCTGTGAACGGAAGTGATGGAAAGACGTACTTGGTGAATTTGATAAGGAAAACTTGTAGTTGTAAACGTTTTGATATCGACAAGTACCCTTGCGTACATGCAACAACCGCTGTCATGGAATACATGAAGCGTGAAGATAGAGCACGGGATATCGTTTTTCATGATTTGTGCTCAAAGTATTATTCCGTGGAGTTGTGGGCATTAGCATATAGCAGGACAATTTATGTAGTGCTGGATAAGTGTGAGTGGAATATCCCGGATTACATCAAAGAATTGCAAATTATGCCTCCGAACTATAACAATAAAAAAGAAAGAAGGAGATTAAAGAGATTTCTATCTACCGGAGAACGCCGCAAACGGACTAATAATAGAAGGGTGTCAAGACGGAATTTGTCATATTGGTTATTTGGTAACGCTAATAGTGTATGAGTAATTGTATTTTTCATTACGTTATTTGTAGTAATGCTTATTTCTGAACATTTGTAAAAGACAATTTTCTGTTTTGGAGAACTACGTAACACTAGGTTGTACTACTATCATATCGGAACACTAGATAACATTGATATTACTCAACCTATGAAGTAAAACTACGTAACACTCGTATTACTATTATTCAAAACTTGTAAATAATGAATTCAATTTGATTTCACAAATTTATCACAAAACAAACATAAAAATTAACATACACCAATTTTTGTTATATAAGGAACTATAAAATCTCAAAATATGTATTCAATATAACAATTAAAAATCAAGTCAAAATAATGTATTTGAAGAATATATTCCACTAAACACCTTATACTTTTATAACCACTTTCTCATAATCACTCATTTCAAAACGAAAACACACATAACATAACTTTCAATAAATATTAATATACAAAATGATAACAATCATAATTAACTGATTATAAACTAATGTAAAACTAAAAAACTTCAATTTTTAGTTGGTAAAACTAATTTAAATAGAAAACACCCTAAAATAACACTATGTATAAAATCCGTATTACAAAAAACTTCTGTAAAACTAGTTGAAATCGGCGGCTCCCAAAAAAAGAAATGACGGCTACAAAAAAAAATGACGGTTTCCAAAAATAGAAAGTGCCAAAAAAAAATTATTTTTTAAAATTTCAAAAATTTGGAATATTTGTATGAATTTATTAATTTATAAGATTTATATAATTTTTTTTAAAGAAAAAATTAATTTTTAAAATTTTCAAAAGTTTTAAAGTTTGTAAAAATTATATTAATCTACAACATTTTAATATAATGAAAATCAATCAACCATAATTTTTAAATTTTAAATTTCAAATAAGTCTGAAAAAGAACAATATTAGTTTTACGTAGTTCTACCAAATGATACGAGTTTTACGAAATAACAACAAGAGAGTTACGAAATCAATCAACCATGATCTTCTCAATCAGCATTCTTTCTCCGCGTTGGCCACCTTGTGTATGGAGTCTTCACAGCACCGGAAGGGTTTCTTTTCCTCTTTTTAGTGAACGTACGTTGTATAGTACGCTCGGTTGCATCCTCGGTTGCAACCTCGGTTGCATCCTCAACCTCGATTGGTATCTCCGTCGGTTCTGGAATTTTAGCGCTTTTCGCCTCCAAATCACCTTCTCCACCGCATATGACTTCATCTCCGTCCTTTGAACCCTATAATAAAAACAAATAGTTATACTCAATATCTATATAAATTATTAATTCTTACTCGAATCTAAGTAATGCAAACATATTTACCATTCCAATATCAACGGTTGTATCATCATCCGTTGTTGGACTTCTCTCCACGCCTTTCTCAACGCTTTTCTCCACATCCCCATCCTTCTCACACTATAATCAACATAATTAGTGTTACGCAGTATTACTCATTATTACTTTTTTTATACAAACACATTTATCGTCTCCGCATAAATGTTCCTATCATCTGCCCTATCTTCGTCCACATCATCCTGCCTATCCTCCTGCCTATCCTCCTGCCTTGGACTTCTCTGCAAATCTTACAATTCAAAAGCAATTAAATTAAGTATTATTAAAGGTTTGTAATACTAAGTAACACCTAATATTACCGTTTCGTGTTCTCCAACACCACCGCGATACATCTCTTCATACAACCTAGTTGTTTCTAACTTGTCTTTTACGTATTCTTCCACGAATACGCCCTTTGTGTATACCCCAGTATTTTTCTCATCCATTTTTTCTATTTTCTCATCCATTTTTTTCTATTTTCTCATCTATTTTTTCTATTTTCTCATCCAATTTTTCTATTTTCTCATTCATTTTTTCTATTTTCTCATGGACTTTTTTGAATCCCTCCTCCATCTTCTTCATGAGCTCTACCAATGCGGTAATCGGCGCATTATCACTAGCTGCATTCTCTATTTGTTCAACAAGGGGTGTATGGAGTGCAAGGGGTGCATGAGGTGCATCGGGTGCATTCACGGGTTCTGCTCGTGAAGCCACGTCTTCGTTGAATATTTCCTCGAAGAATACTGGTTTCTTGTCATGAAGTAGACGTGTCGTCCAACTTCGGATAATGACATCGTCATTATCCTCAACGTCTTCTACTTCATAGATTTCAGAAAGTAGTGCTTCTTCATCAGCAGATGCCACCAAGATACTCTCAATATCCTGAAAAAAAAGAAATTTTAACATTAGTTTAACATATTAAAAATATAAAATAGTAACACTACGGAAAACTAACCTTAGTGCTACCAAGTGTTTCGTTGATCTCATCCAGCGTGAAGCCCTTCAAAGCACTGCGCTTGAACTTCGTCTTACACATCCGAGGACACGTGCTATCAGCACCAGAAACATCTTCCCAGAATTTCTTCCTTAGCTCGGGAATAGCCTCAAACGCTAGAAGCTACACAAACAAATATTATTAGTTTCAAATATAAAACAAGTACAATTTAGCAATAATTAAAATGATCTATGAAGTAAAACTACGTAACACTCGTATTACTATTATTCAAAACTTGTAAATAATGAATTCAATTTGATTTCACAAATTTATCACAAAACAAACATAAAAATTAACATAAACCAATTTTTGTTATATAAGGAACTATAAAATCTCAAAATATGTATTCAATATAACAATTAAAAATCAAGTCATAATAATGTATTTGAAGAATATATTCCACTAAACACCTTATACTTTTATAACCACTTTCTCATAATCACTCATTTCAAAACGAAAACACACATAACAGAACTTTCAATAAATATTAATATACAAAATGATAACAATCATAATTTAACTGATTATAAACTAATGTAAAACTAAAAAACTTCAATTTTTAGTTGGTAAAACTAATTTAAATCGAAAACACCCTAAAATAACACTATGTACAAAATCCGTATTACTAAAAACTTTTGTAAAACTAGTTGAAATCGGCGGCTCCCAAAAAAGGAAATGGCGGCTACAAAAAAATGACGGTTGCCAAAAATAGAAAGTGCCAAAAAAAATTATTTTTTAAAATTTCAAAAATTTGGAATATTTGTATGAATTTATTAATTTATAAGATTTATATAATTTTTTTTAAGAAAAAATTAATTTTTAAAATTTTCAAAAGTTTTAAAGTTTGTAAAAATTATATTAATCTACAACATTTTAATATAATGAAAATCAATCAACCATAATTTTTAAATTTTAAATTTCAAATAAGTCTGAAAAAGAACAATATTAGTTTTACGTAGTTCTACCAAATGATACGAGTTTTACGAAATAACAACAAGAGAGTTACGAAATCAATCAACCATGATCTTCTCAATCAGCATTCTTTCTCCGCGTTGACCACCTTGTGTATGGAGTCTTCACAGCACCGGAAGGGTTTCTTTTCCTCTTTTTAGTGAACGTACGTTGTATAGTACGCTCGGTTGCATCCTCGGTTGCAACCTCGGTTGCATCCTCAACCTCGATTGGTATCTCCGTCGGTTCTGGAATTTTAGCGCTTTTCTCCTCCAAATCACCTTCTCCACCGCATATGACTTCATCTCCGTCCTTTGAACCCTATAATAAAAACAAATAGTTATACTCAATATCTATATAAATTATTAATTCTTACTCGAATCTAAGTAATGCAAACATATTTACCATTCCAATATCAACGGTTGTATCATCATCCGTTGTTGGACTTCTCTCCACGCCTTTCTCAACGCTTTTCTCCACATCCCCGTCCTTCTCACACTATAATCAACATAATTAGTGTTACGCAGTATTACTCAGTATTACTTTTTTTATACAAACACATTTATCGTCTCCGCATAAATGTTCCTATCATCTGCCCTATCTTCGTCCACATCATCCTGCCTATCATCCTGCCTATCCTCCTGCCTATCCTCCTGCCTTGGACTTCTCTGCAAATCTTACAATTCAAAAGCAATTAAATTAAGTATTATTAAAGGTTTGTAATACTAAGTAACACCTAATATTACCGTTTCGTGTTCTCCAACACCACCGCGATACATCTCTTCATACAACCTAGTTGTTTCTAACTTGTCTTTTACGTATTCTTCCACGAATACGTCCTTTGTGTATACCCCAATATTTCTCTCATCCATTTTTTCTATTTTCTCATCCATTTTTTTCTATTTTCTCATCTATTTTTTCTATTTTCTCATCCAATTTTTCTATTTTCTCATTCATTTTTTCTATTTTCTCATGGACTTTTTTGAATCCCTCCTCCATCTTCTTCATGAGCTCTACCAATGCGGTAATCGGCGCATTATCACTAGCTGCATTCTCTATTTATTCAACAAGGGGTGTATGGAGTGCAAGTGGTGCATGAGGTGCATCGGGTGCATTCACGGGTTCTGCTCGTGAAGCCACGTCTTCGTTGAATATTTCCTCGAAGAATACTGGTTTCTTGTCATGAAGTAGACGTGTCGTCCAACTTCGGATAATGACATCGTCATTATCCTCAACGTCTTCTACTTCATAGATTTCAGAAAGTAGTGCTTCTTCATCAGCAGATGCCACCAAGATACTCTCAATATCCTGAAAAAAAGAAATTTTAACATTAGTTTAACATATTAAAAATATAAAATAGTAACACTACGGAAAACTAACCTTAGTGCTACCAAGTGTTTCGTTGATCTCATCCAGCGTGAAGCCCTTCATAGCACTGCGCTTGAACTTCGTCTTACACATCCGAGGACACGTGCTATCAGCACCAGAAACATCTTCTCGGAATTTCTTCCTTAGCTCGGGAATAGCCTCAAACGCTAGAAGCTACACAAACAAATATTATTAGTTACAAATATAAAACAAGTACAATTTAGCAATAATTAAAATGATATTTACCTCCAACGGTGTACAAAATATGGGCATAGTCCACTGGGTACCCTTCACCACACCTCGGAAATGATCTATTGTATGCGAGATCTCTCGCATAATGTGATCAAAAGACAATCTCCCCCATGGAAATGTCTTGCAGAGATCGAGATCGTTTACAGCTCGTTGGAAGAATGGCTCGACGGCAGGTGCATTTTCTCCCGTCTTTGTCTGTCCTATAATAATGCTTGATAGAAAATATAAGACAGCCATCTTCAACCTATCTTGCGAAGGTCTCATACCCTTCAGCTTCTCCTTTACATCTGCGTATCTGACCTTTGCACCCCTTCCAAAATGCTTTTCAATAAAGTCCATACTACCTCTACTTTGGTAGTTCACGGGATAATTCCGGCAGTCCAGCCCGGAGATTAATGCGTGTTCTCTTATCCCATACCGGATGTGAGTACCGTTTACGAGGAACCAAGCTTCTCTTTTTCTTTCCGTTCGCACAGTGCAAACCAGGAGCATCCACAATCCCATCACTTTGTGGTTCTTATCTTTCGATATATGGAAAAAATGCTTGAATTGTGGATGACGGTGAAACCACCTCTTTTCGTCCACTCGAAGGGGGTACTTCAAGTTATCTAACGTCTCCACCGCTTCAGTGATGTAACACCTCGTGGGGATCTTAATTTTCTTTGTGTACTCGGATGGCTGGAAATACATTTGCATCGGCTGTAAAGCCTCTGTTTCCTCACCAGAATCCTGCAAAACAAATACAGTTTTACCCAGTGTTACCAAGTGTTACAATTTAGATTCAATTTTCGCTATATAGTTTTACCTAGTTTTACCCACTGTTACTATCCTCAAAAACATATATTTACTACACAGTTTTGCCGAGTATTACAAGTACTATTATTTTTGTTCATTCTTACTAGTTTTGCTTAGTGTTACTAAACACAAATTATCAATTTTAATACATAGTTTTACCGAGTCATTGCAGTGTTACTAATTCTACTTTTGAAACATAGTTCTACTTAGCACTACCAGTATTACTATTTTCCTTTAGTGTTACTAGTTTTACTCAGTGTTACTAATCCAAAAGTTATCAATTTTAATACATAGTGAAGAAATAGAGTGAAGAAATAGAGTTGAAGAAATAGGAAGTTGAAGAAATAGGAAGTTGAAGAAGAGGGGGAAACTGTCGCCGATCGTGGGGAACTCGGGGGAAACTATCGCCGAAAGAGAGAAGGAGGTAAAAAAATTTTACCCTAATTTTTGATTTTAAGTTATTTAGTTTTTTTTAATAAAACCGGGTCGACCCGATTTTAATGGGTTTGGGTGGGTATTGGTTGGTTGGATCGGTAATTAGTATCAACTTTTAGGTTTTTTTTGTCTTTTGCTTACATTTTGCAATTAAAAATAAATGTTGAAAATAGGAGGGGATATTTGAGCATTTGATTTAAGTTTGAGGGGTATTCTAGCACTTGATTCGACCAGTTCGTACTTTCTGCTCTCTCTCTTTCTCTCCCTGTCTTAAACTCTTAAGTTGTTACAGTGATTGGATCATGAGCAAATCAATTCACAGAGAGAGAGGAGAACACGAGCTCGAGAGAAAAAGAGGCTGCTCGTATATTGATCTCTTACCCTAAAAATATTACACATAACATTATATATACTGTAACCAATAATAAGTAAACCAAAATAAACCAAAGGAAACCAAGATATCTAATATGCCCCCCCTCAAGTCGATATCTTCATTTTTCAAAAGGAAGATATAGACTTGACAATGACATTCTTTGAAGTAAACCATGGAATTGACTTGGTTGCAAAGGTTTGGTGAAAATATCCGCATGTAGGTTACCAGTCTTCACATGAATCGCCTTGAGCTGACCAAGTTTGATTTGATCCCGAACCGTGTGGCAATCGATTTCAATGTGCTTCGTGCGCTCATGGAAAACCGGATTTGTAGCGATGTGAATAGCTGACTTATTATCACAAAACAGCTTTGCCGGAGAAGAAACAGAGATATGTAAATCTCTAAGCAACTGTCGCAACCAAATGAGTTCACATGTAGCTAAAGCAAGACTACGATATTCAGCTTCAGTACTACTTCGACTAACTACAGCCTGTTTCTTCGATTTCCATGAAACCAAGGAATTACCAAGGTAGATACAAAGGCCAGTAACAGATCTCCTAGTATCTCTACAGGCTGCCCAGTCAGCATCAGCAAATCCATTTAAACAAAGGTCTGAAGAAGAAGAATACAACAAACCTTGCCCTGGATTACTCTTGATATATCGTAAGACTTTGTGAGCAGCTTGCAAGTGAACATCAGTAGGAGTAGATAGGAATTGACTGAGTTGGTGGACATCAAACGTAATGTCTGGCCGAGTGATTGTAAGATACAATAGACGACCAATTAATTCTCTATAAGAAGAAGGATTAGCCAAAGGAATACCTTGATCTCTCGTAAGCCGAGAACTGTGATCCATCGGAATAGAACTCGGTTTGCAGCCCATTAGACCAGTATCCTTTAACAGATTCAATGCATATTTCCTTTGACACAAAGAAATTCCAGCCTGAGAACGAGCAATCTCTAATCCCAAGAAGAACCGAGCTGGACCAAGATCCTTAATGCGAAATTCAGAACGGGGAAGTGCCTTTACTTCATTCACTGTAGTCTCATCATCACTTGCAATGAGTAAATCATCCACATATACCAACACAACAATAAAAGATCGAGATGTCTTTTTCACAAACAATGTATTAGGAGACTGTACAAAACTGGCCGATAACAAGACTGAAGAAAAACGTTTATACCACTGTCTTGAAGCCTATTTCAAGCTGTTGAGAGATTTAAGGAGTCTACAAACTGGTTTGGATGGTAAAGACATACCAGTAGGTGGAGTATAGCCCTGTGGTAAACTCATAAAAATTTCTTCATCCAATTCACCGTGTAAGAACGCATTAGAAACATCCATTTGGGTAAGACTCCATCCTTTAACTACAGCAAGAGCTAACAACAATTTCACAGTGGTTAATTTGGCAACAGGTGAGAAAGTGTCTATATAATCGATCCCTTCTTGTTGGGTAAAACCTTGTGCCACTAACCGAGCTTTATAACGTTCCACATTCCCATCAGATTTGTATTTAATCGTGAAAACCCATTTACACCCAACCACATGTTTTCCAGTAGGTAAAGACTCAACAGACCAAGTGTTGTTTTGTTCTAAAGCCTGTAACTCATCATTCACAGCTTGTATCCATTTGTCAGATGTCATAGCTTGTTTAAATGTTTTAGGTTCTGTCTCGAGGCTAAAAGAACAAAGGGCAGAATGAAAAGGTGGTTTAAGTCTATCATATGAAAGAACAGAGGATAAAGGATATGGTGTAGTATGGCCAGAATGAGAAAGGTGATTACACTCATAATCAGACAAGTAACGAGGAGCTCTAGTCTATCTTCTAGGCCTAGCCAAAGCTAAAGAATTGTTATCTGTTTCTAATAACGCCTGAGATTGTGTGACAGATATGGAACTAGGTTGAGTAGGCTGAATAGAAGATGTAGAACTTGAAGAAACAGAATTAGGATGAGGGTCGGATTCTGTAAGAATTAAAGGAACAGAATCTGTGAGGTGACTTGGAACATGAAGAGGCAAAATTGTGTTCGGAAAGATATTGAGATCAGTAGAAACTAGAGTTGCTGTTTTCAATGGAAAAATATGTTCATGAAAAACAACATTCCTAGAAATGGAAATGGAATGCGAATTCAAATCTTAAACCTTATAGCCCTTATAACCAGAAGTATATCCTAGAAAAACACCAGGATGAGCTCTAGGCGAAAACTTATGGTTGTCCGAAGAAGTAGAAGAGACATAACACAAAGAACCAAAGGTTTTAAGAAGTGAATAATCGGGAATCTTGTTTAACAGCAACTCATATGGAGATTTGTTGCCAAGTAAGGCAGAAGGTAAACGATTAATGAGAAAGACAGAGGTAAGAATGCAATCACTCCAATATGGAAGAGGAACATTGGATTGAAAAAGTAAAGAACGAGATACATTCAACAAATGTTGATGTTTTCTCTCAACGACTGAATTTTGTTGAGGAGTGTATGCACACGAAAAATAGTGTAACATCCCTTTTTCTCGAATCAAATCTGTGAATTTAAGTTCAGGTGCATTGTCAGTGCGAATGGCTTTGACATTTTTATGATATTGAGTGGAAACCATTTTCAGAAATGTAGGAAAAAGAACAGAAACCTCACTTTTATTTCTCAACATATAAATCCATGTAACCCGTGTACAATCATCTACAATGATTAAGAAAAATTTGAAACCATCAATAGATTCAACACGAAAAGGGCCCCATATATCCATATGTATCAAATCAAAGGGATTTTCTGCAAGACTATTATGAGAAATGTAAGGAAGTTTTTTCTGTTTTGCTAAAGGACAAACTGAACAGTGAGAGGAATCAAGAGAAAGGTGTTTAAAAGAAGGCAGAACATGAGACAGTTTATGAAGGACAACTAGAGATGGGTGCCCAAGGCGATTATGCCAAAGCTTTCCATCAGCAAGCAAGGATCCACAAAAACCAGAATTTGGGTAAGATGATGAGGGGGTATTGTTTTCAAGAATGTAGAGATTGTGGAGAAGTTTACCCCTCCCAATCATCAAGCCCCGAGAATGGTCCTGAAGCAAACAGTAACCATGAAAAAAATGAGCAGAGCAAGAGAGAGTCTTAACTAGACAGCTTATACTGATCAGATTAAATCGAAAAGCAAGAACATACAAGACATCAAAAAGACTAAGATGAGGAGATAGGTGAATTGTTCCTGTATGTGTAATGGGTACACTAGTTCCATTTGGTAAAGTCACAGTGACATTAGAAACAGACTGTATTGTACTAAACATGGCTAGATCTGAACATACATGACTAGAAGCTCCACTGTCCATTATCCAAGTATGAGGTGGTAAAGATGTATGAAAGGAAGAAAATATGTGGGATTCAAAAGTAAGAATGTTCTCAAAAGATATGTCAGGAGAGAGAGGTAACGAGACAGTACCCGAACTAGATTTTGGAGCCATGACACCATTTTCAGATATGCAAACAGCACTTTGTGAAGATGAGGATGGAGATTCAGAAGTCTTAAAATGATGATTGAGCTGTGAGAGCAAGTACTGGATCTGTTGAGGAGTGAATTCTTGAGGTCTCACACCTATATGTTGAGAATAATTGCCTGTTTCAGAATAAACATTTTCAACAACATTAGCATGTTGAAAAATATTATTATTCAGAGCAGGCCTGGAGGGAGACTGAGAAAACATCCGTGGTTGTGTGTACTGTGGTAGTCGAGGTTGAAGTTGAGTCTTAAAGTTCGTCTTGTAACCAGGAGGGAACCCATGGAGTTTAAAACACTTCTGAATCGTATGGCCAACCTTTCCACAGTGTGTGCAAATAGGTTTCTGAATCGGTTTTCCAGTATTATAAGCAGCAACATAAGCATCTTCTTTGACTGCAAATGAGAAACTCTTAGGATCTGGGATGGGAATTGAATTTGCAGTATTCACTTGGAAAGCAACATTGTCAACAGTTAAGGATGGCTTGAGGGATTTCTGTCGCTCATCTTGAGTGACAATGTTAAACGCTTCTTTAATTGTTGGAATCGGTTTAAGCATCAAGATGTGTCTTCGTGTTTGCTCATAGGACTGATTCAGTCCCATGAGAAACTTAGTAACCCTGCTCCTCTGTTGCAATTTTTCCCATTTAATAGCTGCATCACATTCACATCTACCACAAGTATAAACAGGTAAGTCGACATAATTCTTATACTCTTCCCAAAGAGTCACAAGCTCAGTATAATATGTTGATATATCAAGAGAGCCCTGTTCTATTTTACTCAAGCGTTGTTCAATATCGTAGATCCTAGGGGCATCATCCTGTTTAAACCTAGAGAGAAGATTATTCCAAATCCCTTCTATAGTTGATATGAAAAGCAAACTCTGTCCTATTTTCTTTGAAACAGAGTTAATCAGCCAAGTTGCAACAATGTCGTTGCATCTCGACCAAGCTCCGTAGTCACGATGATCTATAGGGGGTTTAGAAATCGTACCGTCAATAAAACCAAGTTTATTGCGCACATTTAACGCCATCCATACCGATCAACGCCAGGAATGAAAATCCGAAGCAGTCGTGAGGCGATCTGAAACCAACACTAAGCCAGCGTGATCGTTGTTATGTAAGTAAAACAGATTCTCATAAAGATCAGCTGATGTTCGATGAGATACACCAGAATCATTAAGAGAATCAATTTGGTTCGCCGAAAACTAAGGAGAAAAATTTATCCCCATTTCAAAAAAATGAAATCGGAAGAAACTAAAAAATTTGTGACGAAATTGATAGAAGAAGCAAGGAAATCGTTCACAAACAAGGTCAATTGAAGGAAATCAAAGAAATCAGAATGAAAAAAAAAATCAAAAAAAAATCGGCGATAAAACCCTAATCGTGATGAACATAAGAACAACTAAGCGATTAGACAAAGGAATCGAAAAACTCTTCTTCTACATGTAAGAATCGATGCAAACACTGATCAAATACTCTCTAATACCATGTTACAATGATTGGATCATGAGCAAATCGATTCACAGAGAGAGAGAGGAGAACACGAGCTCGAGAGAAAAAGAGGCTGCTCGTATATTGATCTCTTACCCTAAAAATATTACACATAACATTATATATACGGAACCAATAATAAGTAAACCAAAATAAACCAAAGGAAACCAAGATATCTAATATAAGCCGCATTTATTTGATTAACTACACCGTCGGGTTTAGCCTTGTGATCTCCCCATTTTGCTGGCCGGGAAGTGCAATCTCGCTATCAACGGCCTCGGCGCTCTTGTTTTCCGCTCGAAACCCCTTACACATACATACCCTACAGTGCAAGTATTATGTTTCAGTAATGTCAATGACAACATTCTATGAACTTGATGGCATTCATGCTAAACTTCAATTTGAGGCTTAACCGGTTTACTTTCTTGATAATTCTTGTCGGTTTGAACTTAAATCTCAAAGAAAATGAAGAAAATTGTTACATTACCTCTCCAGAAGCATTGTTGAATCGTTTCCGTTGTTAAACCTGAAGGAAATAATAGCTCAAATAATTACAACAGTTTTTTTCTTCTCAAGAGCATTACAATATAATTATCATGGTGTGAAGATTTTATACCTTTGAATATTGAAGGTATGGATGTGCCAAAGTATACGGTTCTTCTAGGTAAGTCCCATAACCATTCCCTTGGAACATCGATTGGGCTTAAGCTAGAAGCATGATCCGCAAACACCTATACATATAGAAAAGTTTCAATAGGAACAATAATAAAAAAAAATGAAAAGAATCAGCTATATTAGAATTGAAGTGTGACCTCATTGACTTGGAAATAAGTTCCATTGAGTGGGAAGCTACCCCTCATTGCTGTTCTACAAGGTATCTGCATAAATTTACAACATATTATTTGTTGCAACAATTGGTATTGTAGTTAGTACCAAAATGAGATTCGTGTGCAGTTTTTTATACCAAGATAGTCCCTCTCACAGTTTGTGATCTTGCTTCTTTAACGCTGTTGCATGAGAAGCAAGTTTCCTCGTCACACAGTTTACCAGTGAACTGAGAAACACATTTCCTTACAGCTGGTTGAACGGAATCAACTGTCTCACCTAGTTTTGAACCATAGAGAATAAAAGGAAATGTTTTTTTTTCGATTTGTTTAATAGATTTTCATAGCATTTTAATAGTTCTTAGATCACCTGGTGTCCAAATAGCAAGCAAATAAGAACATGGGTCGTCAGTTTCTCTCTTCTCCATCTGTCATAACAAACACAAACAGTTAGTTTGATTCAGCATCTAACACATGTGTCTTTATCTGTAGTTATAACTTATACGACATACCTCAAGCAGAAGAGGATGAGAATCTGGAAGCTCATAGCTGCAAAGATACGAACAAAAACAAAAACAAATTAAGTGTTAATATTTTAGCATCTATTGTTTGCAATTATTTTATAGCAACTAGGAAGTTTTTCTTCTTCCCAACGTAAGAGCAAGTGCTTCGTCCACACTTAATGATCTAAGAGAAGTTGTTTTAATCGACGGAGAAAAATGGATACATACACTTGGTGCTCGGTCCTTAGCTGGCTGATATTCTTGAGCTTAGGCATTGGAAGAGATGCGGCTTCAGCAGTAAGCGCAACTAGAGCGGTGGACATGTTGCCTTCTTGTAGCTCCTTACTGTGTTCCATTATTTTCTTCAAGTTACTGGTAAATGCATCCATGTTTAGCCTGATTGTAGGAATTTCTTCAGGGTCCTCGAAAAATGCACCCTCTATGTCACCTATTGTTACTGGTGTACATTCTGGCTCTGGTGATGCTGGCTCTTCAATGATTGGTTCACAACAGGTGACCCTGTTTTCTGGTTCTGAGCGCTTTACTAATTCTGACCCTTGTTCTCTCTGCAATGGCTCTGGCAGGTGTAGCGGCAAAGGGTTTTTATCAGGTGTTCCAGAACCTTTCTCTGTACCAGGTAAAGCAAGCCTTGCACTGTAAAACAAGAAAAGGTTACTAAATTTTCTGTACCAATTCCGAGCTACTTTACATACTAACCATTTCCATTAACTGAGTTATCTTTGGAATAAACGGTTTCCTCGTAATGGTACTAAAGGTTTAAGAGATCATGTTGTAGCACCTTGCAAAAGCACTGGCAAAATGTCTGCATTCTCCTCTCATCGGACATGCATTGCAATTAGGTTTGCTCTTTGTGCAAAACACCTGAAACAAATAGTTAACTAGATTAAAACCTCATCATATGTTCTAAGTGTTGGAGGTGGGCTTCACACACCCCAAGAAAGGCAGATAAGAACAGGTCGTCCAACTCTACCGGTTTTTTTTTCCTTTACAGAAATGTGTATAATGTTTTATACATACCTTTCCAAAGGTAATCATCTGGTAGTGCAACTCATACCTGTGAGATAACAGAGCATTAAACTAATGAATGGGCATATTCCAATGAGGTATGAACAATCATAAGTTACTGATAAACATGATGAGAGGTCTTACAATGTTTTTTGGTCGAGCTTGCAGAGACGTGGCCAAAGATACTTTTGAATAGATTCAAGCACAGGATACCTGGAAAACCAAACCCTACATGTGTCAGGAATAAAACAGTTTCCAAGTTAGACCATTTTGTGGAGTGCTTACATTTCTAGAAGATGCAATTGTAGTGACTCCGGGAGAGGCTGAAGAGGCACCCATCCTAATCTAACGGCTATGCGCCCAACATTTGTATCAACCTATCACTAAGTTTTTAGCTTAATTTCATACATATATTTCACTTTACATGGACCAAAAATATGATTAAGGCTTACTGGAAACGCAAGATGGTGCAGTGTTAGAAGCCGCACACATTCCACACTTTTTAGGCCCAATCCTCTAAAGCTCAGAAGATATTCCCTGCATGATTATATAACGTATGAGAAATACGCAACGGTGTATTGAATCATTGAAGCTTAACTGCTTAAGTAGTAAATTTCATATATTGCAGTTGCAGGTTACGTGTTTTTTTTCAAACTCACTTTGCTTTGTCGGGTGGAACGTCTCTCAACCATTCAAGGTCGATGCTGCCATGTTCTCTGACCAGTCGATCAAGGAAGGCCTGCATTATTTTCATGTTCAGGGCTAATTACTTAAACAGAGGTTATCAATAAATCAGCCACATAGTGATAAAATTGTACCTTTATACGTTCCGCAAGTTTATGGTTCATCCCACGACTCTTTATTGTTTCAGCTACTTCACTAACATCCGCAGTTCTTATCGCCTCCCAGTCCACAGAATCCATTGTCCTTGATGTTTTTTCTCTTTTTCCTTCGCTACCTTCTGCTTTTCTTCTTAAACTATCCCAGTCAAACCCTTCGTCTTTCTTCTTTAAGCCCTTTTTTCCTTTTGAATCTAAGGTAGCATCATCCATAGGATTGAACTCCTTGCCCGATGAGTCTTGATGCTGCCTTGAGTCAGGAGCTGATGCTTTTTCTGTGCCTTCTTGGAAATCAAGACAGCTCGTGCTTTCATTGTTGTCTGGATTTGAAGTCTCTGTCACAAGCTCTTCTCTGTGTTTTGTTGAAGGAATTACGCTACTAGAGCTTTCAGGCATCTCAGGTTTCTGACAACTCAACACATCCCCATCTTGCTGATAGGAACAACATGGTTCATTACTATCATCTGAAGATTTTGCGGGTCCTTCCAATGATTTGAAATCTTTAACTTCTGAGCTACAATCACCGGGACACGTATTTGGTGATACTTGTAAGCTTCCAGGATTGCTTGAAACTCCAAATTCTTGCCTTAATTTTTCATACTGATTCTTCTTATTGGAATCTTCTACTAAGACTGTATCAGCTGTGATAACGTCTCTTCCTTTGCCTTGTAGCGAAGCAGACCCCCCCAAACCTTGTAGGAGCTTCACAAAGGAGGTATAGTGCTCTCCTTCTGAGTTGATCTCCGAGTTTGATTCTGCTCTCTCCGTATTTTGAGGAGCATCAGAAACCAACGAATTTTGATGTGTTAGTGCAGAATCTTCAGATGGAAAAAATTCTTGGACAAGGTATGTCTGATCTGTCTTATCAACCTCTACACTTGAGCCTTTTTGATCAGAATCCATGAGCGCCTTTGAATCCGTGGCTTTGCCAATTGATTCATGGACTGAGCTAGCAATCTCACTACTGCTCCTAGACGCTTCCTGGCTGTTCACATGATCCTTCTCCTCATTAAGCTGTGTGTTGTTTAACGTCACAGAATTCTGATTATGTATGGGTGGGTTTGACATTGATTCCTCTGAGTCTAAGTAAGTTATTTGAATAGAAGGCATCGGGCATGTTCCAAAGTCAAATTTTCTACTGGGTACTGAAGGGGCGGGAAACTCTGCAGCAAGTGACATGAAAGCAGAGCTATAGGGAAAGCAAAAAGTTAGACAAAGTTAATCTTGTGACTTTTTACGGTCTTGGATTTAGTTTCAGACATAGACTTGCGTAAGAGGTTATACCTTGATAGATGATCAGAAACGTTTTGAGTGAGAAACACTCCAACAACAGAATCAACTACGGATCCCTTCCAAGGTGTAAAACGTCGATCCCCTGTTAGAAAACCGAAGACCCGCATAACAAGTTATAGATCAAATGCTAATTAACCTTATGGTTAGAACAAGAACCACAAGAGTACAAGTGTGGTGTATGACCTTGTACAAGATGCATTCGTGCTATGAATGAGTCTGCTCGTCCTTGAAATACATTCCGCTCTTCCTCCCACCATTTAGCCTTCTGCTCATCTGATCCGTCTATACCATCATTATTTATATTCTCCATTAGAAGTTTCCACACTCTATCTGTCTCATTGTCTAGGTCAACCCTTGGTCGTGGATGCCGTTTTTTAACAAGAGTTGAAGGCACAATTGCTCCAGCGCCACCGCTGACGAGAATAATTTCATTTCCTTGGTTTTTCAGTTCGTAAGGAACAAGAGCAGTCTCTAAATTCTCCCTGTTGATGTCTAATAGACGCAATTGTTCACTGATTGCTTCGACTGACAGAAGTTGTGTCCAAAGTTCATGTGGAGAAAGACCTGCAGGAATCAGGCATCATCATTATCAGCAAATAATCTGCATTGAATAAGCTCAAATTTTTTTTTGCAGTTGTGTATTTTCATTCGTTACCAGCAAATGAACCACCAAACTGGCGAGGATTTGGAAGAAGAATTTTCTGGTTGGTTTGTGATTTTTCAGACTTAGTGGATCTCTTCTTTTTGCTCATGGCCACGGGCGTATTACCAAAAACTTTACTATCATTATTCTGTGATCTGCTAAAGCATCCTGTTGGTAACTGCTGAGAAACTTCCATAAGTTTATTTACAGAAGACTCATTCCGGACTCTTGCATGTCCTGTAGTTATCTTTTTTGGTGTATCTATCCAATCCAAGCGAACATTTGACTGAAAAATGTGCCTTCCTTGAAAGGAGCCTTTACCTTTTTCTGCCATGGTTATGACTCTATCAGCACTGAGCTGAGATTTAAAACTGGAGTCAAAGGCAGAACCATCCGCTTGTGCACTAAGCAGTTGTCCTGCGAATGATGTGCTACAAATGGCATCAGATCTCATCTCTTCGTGTTGCAAATTTGGGAAGTACAACCAACGCATGTTCTGGTAGTCACATAGCTCATTGTACTGAATCCTTGATAGATTTGTGTCGCAAGTTGGTTCTTTTCCGTGTCTTCTCTTTGCAGCTTGTGCCATCAAAAGATCGACTCCTTCTGGATTACTGCCACTGTTCTTCTCTTCCCTTTCCTTTCTTTTACTTTGGATGCGCTTTTTCTTGGGTGGCGTGCTAGGTGCCGAAGGAAGGCAATCTTCTGATTCCGTCTTATCAGCCTGTTTAGTGTCGCTGCTGTTCAACTGGTTTTCTCCGTCTATGGGCTTAAAACTCTCATCTTCAAAATCCAAGGCTCTTCTACAGAGCTTCTTGGCATGAGTTGAACTTACTGCAGCCGCTGTTTCAACCACATCTTCCACTGGTGTAGCAGATACTAGATCCTTATTGACTTCTTTTTTCCGAACGTATTTCCTCCTAGGCGTTTTACTTTCTCGACCATCAGCAGCAACTGGTTTCTTAGGAGTTTTTGGTTTGGGTTCTCTCTTCGGTTTAGCTTCTCTAACAACCTTTGGCCTATGCTTTTTCCTCTTTGGTTTTTCCGGAGTCTTGATGATCTGGTCAGCAACATTATTACTCACTGAGCTAAGACTCTCCACTGCTACATTAGCGTTTTGCATCATCTCTATGCTTTCTGCAAATGAAACAAATTTCTCTCAAGAAAAGTTCTCCTTCAATCTGTTAATGCTTCTTACAATTCAACAAAGCAATCTCATCTCTAACCAGACCAGACCCGAATCAAAGCCCTCTTACTTGTTGGTTCAGCTGATGCATTATTAGCCCAAGAGGTCTGACCGGAAAAATATACTGATGATGCAGTGTTGGCTAGAGCCAGCAAATCGCCAAAAGACAAGTGGTCAAGACCACTCATGTCTTTGTTCCCAACAAATCTCCTGCATGCATCACTTGGTTAAGCTATTACCCAACACTTACCTTTGAAAGTTCTGAAATTTAGGACAAGCAACCTTAAAAACACTTACCTTTCCTCCGTCCCATACCGATTACATTGTTCCTCCGCCGTATCTGGGTAGATCGGAGAAATTGGCTTCATAGGTGTTTGAGGAATCCATGGAGGTGCTTGAATGCTGCTGCTTTCTTCTCTCCCTTGTTTATACATTTTTACTCTCTTTTGACACTTTACTCTTCCTTCATCGGAAAATTTTGATTTTGCGCCGGAATCACAAAACTTTCTATTTTTCACTACAAAAGTGGAAATAAATTGATTCTTTTATTTAAATGTGAATATTAAAAAATTGCAGGAGTCTGAATATGAATTTTAGATCCACTTTTTTTCTGGACTTTTTAGAGAGATCTCCGGAAGTCAGTGATTTTTGGGTGAGTAGCCATATGAACGATTAATCCGTTAGGTGTGAGAAGACTTTTTAGATTCACAACAAAACAAAAGACAAAAACAATTAAAAAACAGAAACAAATCTAAGTAAGAAGAAATTTTACCAGTGGAGTCAATGGCGGAGAGAGTTTGTTCGGTGGTAGCTTGGAGAGGATAAGATCACAGTTTTCTTCTTGAGTCTCTTGAAAACGATGAAGTAAAGATTTAGAGAGACAAGTAATATGGTAAATAAAGAAAAGGCTTTTTGGCCTTTGATGAATAAAGAAGGAGAGAACATCTGTTTATTGTTTTTCTCCTGCTAGCCGTTTCTTTTGAGCGCTAAATTCCGTTTGGTTGGCGGAAAAAGTTTTTCGATTTTTTTAAATAAATTTTTTCTATCAAGTCTCCAAGATTTTAGGAAAGATGATTTGAAAAGCTAATAATAATGTAATTGTTAATATTTTTTCTTTTTTCTTTCTCTTACTTTATTTTATCTATAACTATAACATATAATTCTAAAAAATAGTCTATCCTAAATATAAAATTGAAAACAATATATTTTAATATATGATTTAATATAATATTAATATTATTATTTTAAATATCATGTTACTACAAATTTAAATATCATGTTACTAGATTCATACCCATGCGATGCGTGGGAAAAAACTATTCGTAAATTATATTTTATTATTAAATATAAATTAAATATTTATATAATTCTAACTTTTATTTAAAATTCCTTTTAATATTAATTTTTATATATACAAATTAAGAAAAGAAAAATAATTATTTTTTACAAATTTAATAGTATTTATTTCTGTTAGTTTAATAAAATATATTAATTATCTAACCAAATTAATAACAATAATATAATTATAATTATTCTAATAAGTTAAGCATATTTATATATTTATTTAAAATTTACTGTAGTGATTACACATTAGCATGCTATTTCTGTTAATAACACGTCAGAGTAACGTTATTTCTTAAAATGTTTCTCAAATAATATATTAGAGATTACGGTAATAACTTAAATCTATTTATATTTAGTTGAAATTATTTATAAATTAACGTATACAAAATTTAAAGAAATAAAAATAATTATTTTTGCAAATATAATAGTATTTTTTTGGTTAGTTGAATAAGTTATATTTATTGTCTAACCAAATTAATATCAGTGGTATGTATTATAATTATTCTAGTAACTTAAACCCTTTTATATATTTAAGCTGAAACTTGCTGTGGTCTTGACACGTCAGCATGTCATTTTTGTTATTAACACGTCAGTGTAAAGTTATTTTATTAAAAAAAATTTCAAATAATATATTAGAGATTTCAGTTGCTAGTGCAAAAAGAAGCTTTTCAAAGTTGAAGCTCATAAAAAATTATCTACGTTCAACTATGTTTCAAAAGCGATTGAATGAATTATCAATGATATCAATAGAACACGAGTTGATTGAAAATCTCAATTATTCAAAGTAACAAATGATTTTGCAATAAAAAAAGAAAATAGGATTATTTTTTATGAATAATATATTAATATTTTTAGATTTTATTGTTTATATTTTAAAAGTAAGTTTTGATAAGTTTTTACATTATTTTGATTATATATATATATATATTCTTTTTAAATATAGTAAAAAAGTATTATGTACAATTAGAGGACATCAATTAATTTATCTGTTTTAGATATCACTAGAATATTACTTGTGCTATGCACAGATTAAAATTAGTTTTTAAAATTTTTTATTATTTGAATAAAAAATTATAAATATATTTTAATTTAAAATATTATATAAAATAAGGGCAAATGACTAATTTAGCACTAAATACAGTTGTAGTGACTAAATTAGCATTCCTAATCTAAATTCTTATAAACAGCATTTTTTAAAATATAAAATGACAAAAATAACCTCATTTAATTTTAACCTAGAACTAACCATTTCCTCATTTTTGAGGATCACGCGCCGGAAGCGATCCGATTTCACCGCCGCAACTCTCCGCCATTTTTCTTCCTTCCAACGAAACTCAAGCTTCTGTGTTAGGTTTTGGGTTCATTGATTCACCTGAGCCAGCTCTTCCTCCATCGCCTCCTCCTGTTGAAGTATTATCCTCTGAGGTATCGTGTCTGCTGCTCGGCTACTTTCTTGCTATATACTGCTCTGAGGTATCCTCTGAAGTATAGGAGGGCTTAATTTGTCAATAAGATAAATTTGAATCTACTGCTCGGCTACTTTCTTGCTATATATTTCCATGCAACTATTTCAATGGTTTCTGCAGTTCTTGTGTTTTCAATAATTTCTATAGTTCTTGTGTTTTTAATAGTTTTTGCGTTTACACTATTTCATAAATGTTACTTACTCTTGGTTTGGAGCTTGAACTGGACCTAGAGCCGAACTGTGGATACTTCAAGACTGTCCAATCAAATACAAAGTCAAACTGATAACCTGCAGATATATAACATTAACAACAGTCTTAGTTTTCTCTTTTCTTTTTATGTGAAGGTTTTCACGCATAAGCTAAAACAAAAAAGGAAAATCAAGACTTTTATCAACCTTCTCGGATGCAGAGATCCCTGAAAAGGCTCTTTAGGTATAGATAATCTGGTTTGTCTTCAAACCGCAATGATCGTACATAGTGAAAGTATGATGTGAACTCAGGTGGAAAAGATTTACATAGAACCTGCGAGTGGAGATTCAAATTGTATTTGTGAATGCAACATTTAGGAAATTAAAGTATTCTTTCCCTAGCTTTAAGACAACACAACATCCACGGTAGTTTCAAACATGTTTCTCAATAAAGTTGAAAATGGATTAGAAAGTAGTACCTCTACAAGTGTAAGCCTTTTCTTTTCACCGATCTTGTCATATTTCTGTTTTTTGGTACCCGCACGAAGGCCTTGCCAAGGAAGACTAGGAAGATAAACTGAGGATAAGGGAAAAATATCAAAAACAGAATCTAAATCTGCATTTATACTATCTCATTTACACTATCTCATTTGAGCTAAATTTGCATTTACACTATCTCATTTACATAATTGTGCTATTCTTGTTTTGAAACTGTATGGATTGTGCTAGATATAGTTTTGGTGCTATTACACTATTAGACCATCAATTCAACTGGGACTAAGAAAGTTGATATAATTTTGGTAGATGTAGTTTTTCAATTCAAGCAAAGAATATCACTACTACTAATTTAAAAGTTTTCACTTACTTTTTAAAGATTAATGTTATTGAACAACAAAACACTAGACTTTACATGATGTTAGAATGGAATTTGAGCATTATAAACTTTGTATTATCTACATTATCATATACTATAGATTAGAAGCATAAATAACATAAGTCCAAAAACAATCAAACATATGTGTTCTTCATTTTTTATACACAAAAAAATAACATCAAACATAAATAATGTTTTAGAAAGAGATTCCTAAAACATAAAAGATAATACCTAAAATTGATCAAATTTTTCCTAAAATCAATATTTTAGAAAAAGATTCCTAAAATATAAGAGATAATAACTAAAAATTACATAAAATCTTCCTAAAATTTATTAAACCATATGCAGTTTTACGTTTTAGGAAAATATTTCATATTTTTAGTAAGGTATTCCTTAATTTTATATAAATCAGGTAATGTGCTATTAATTGTTTTACGATTTGTTGTTAATATTAACGAATGCATCTTTTTTATAGGTATAAATATGGAAGACTCATTCCCCCTAAGGATATCTTTACCTCAGTTGCAATATAGTTTCGGAGAAGAACCGCAAAAAGTATTACAAACTTTGTGAACATTGTACCAACAAACTCGTTTTGTTGTTGTTATTTTGCTAGAGCCCTCGTATTATAATCTTTGTGAACATTGTATCAAAATTATGTATGATCTTTTGGGATGGTTTAATGAGTATTGAATAAAATTTTCATTTCTTTGTAAGTTTGTACTCTCTTTGTTCTTTGCTAGATGTAGATTTTCAGTTCAAGGAAAAGAAAATCATTACTGATTTGAAAATTTGCACTGATTTTTCAAATGTTAAAGTTATTGAACAATAAAACACTAGTATTTACATGATGTTAGAATGACATTTGGGCATTATAAACTATGTAGTAGAATACACAATTATATCCTATAGATTAGAAGCGTAAATAACATAAGTATAAAAAAATAAACATATGTGTTCTTGATTACCTAAACATAAGAAAAAGGTTACGATTTTTAAGAAGGAATTCCTAAAACATAAGAGATACTACATAAATTTGCATAAAGTCTTCATAAAATTTAATGAAGTTTTAGTGTAAGAGAACGTGATATAAGATTCAAATATATATCTGCATAAAATAGAGCCCAAATAACTGCAATGTCAAGGTTTTTCATAGTAATGGTTAGATACGAGGAATAGTGAGTAATTGATTAGGAGTCTCTTACTTTGTAAATCAAACTCTTAGTTCGATATTCTACACTTTTGTTGATTTCTCGATTTATCAGCTTGACAAATACTTTACCTCTCAACCGAGTGACAAACTAAATGATTAGAATATAGATAGCTGTCAATAAAAACCCGAAATAATCATAGAAAAATTGTCATGCTTTTAACAAAATTGCTAGCACATGAGACTCGTAAAGCTTGTAAATAAAAAATGAATAATCTCTCACTTAACTATATCAGATGTGATAATCTCGTAAAGATGAGCATATACTTCAAATGGAAATTAGAGGCATATAATGCTCATGATAACAAGAACATCATTCCTAAACTATAAGCGAACCATTCATATATTTCATATGCTTCCTTCTCTTTGGATTTCTCATTTCCAATATTCTTTAAAGGTCTTTTGGAAATGGAAGGAAATTCTAGTACATTCCAAGAAATCTATATATTTGATAGGGGCTAACTAAATAATTTATCTACCATCTAAAAGAATAGAAACAGTTGGCAGAGAATCGACACAAAAACTAAAATCAGTATTCATAAAATAATATAAATTGTTGCTCAATTATGTATCAGTGTATAGGAATCCTACCTAGCTAACAAGGTCGCATTTTTATGTTTCCAAAACTAAAGAAACAAGGCATCCTAAAGAATTGTGATAACAAAGAAACTCAGGAGAACAAGAAACTGCAAAGATCTCACCAAATAAAGATTGCAAACAAGGCATGATAGATATGCCGGCATGTTCTATTAGTATTTACTTAGCTTTTTACAGAATTAAAAACTTACCCGACATCAACCATCTGCACTATAAATCCGAGCAAGGCTGGAAATATAATTCATTCCGTATACATTCTCAAGAACGAAAAGTAGTCTCCAATCTATGATTATTTAATGTTATGAGTTTCATACCAAAAACTTTCTACCACAACATACAGTAAGTTTAGATGTGTATATGTGTCTACCTTTACACCAAAGTAAGAGTAGATATGATCATTTGGTTGGTTTGTGAAGTTTCAACAATTTAATGCCCAAATTTGAAATTCTTTCCTCTTGAATTCATTTACAATTAGCGTGAAATTAAAATGATTCTAGAGTCTATACTGCTTGTAACCCAACATATACAATAGAATACATACCATGAAGAAGAAATATTTTGCCCAACGAAACTCTCTGCCATCAAGTTTTAGTGTGATGTTGTACCTATCACAGTTTACCTATAACTCACAAAAGTTCATTTTTTGTGTTATGAGTCAAGAACGTTGTAACATACTAGAGCAATCGAAAACGTGCTAATAACTTAATTGGCGTAAAGAAATAGTAAATATAAAGACGAGTTAAAGAGAAGGAACTAACAACTCTATAAAGAAGATGTTGATAGCACCGAAAAGGTACAAACCAGCTAAATAGTTTCCCGGAGATGAAGAGATCAAATTTGAAAAGATCTATCCGGAGATGATGTTGATGTTGCCGAAATTGAAGAGATCCTTCTGAAATCAACGAAATGAAGGAGACAAAATTGAATAGATCTCGTAGGAGATGATGTTGCCAGAGATCATGCCGGAGAAGGAGATGGAAATCGCGTTTCCGCAGATCTTTCGCCGGAGACAAATCACGGCTTTCTTCGATGCTCGTCAACACAAATTCTATGAAATAAGGATATGTATTTTGTATATGTTTATAATGCTATATATGAGATTTTATAAACGGAGTGTTATATTTGTCTATAAAAGTTGATTTGATGCCATTACAGGGTATTTCTCATAAAATAATGATATTACTATTATTATATATTATTCAAATAATATTACATTATTTTATAGTTGTTTTTGCGATACGTTAATCAAAAATACATTTATAAAATTTTTAATAAAATATTTGAAACATGCTTTAAATTAAATTAATAAAATTAGTAGTTTTAATTAATTTTGTTATGTTATAGAATCTACTTATATATAGAGTAGTCATACTAAAAAATAATTATTAGTTATTCAAATTTAATATTACAAACAAATGATATAATATAAAATTTTATTTGTAAATATATTGATTGTTTGGAAACAAAAAAAATTAAGTGATATAATTTCTATATGATTTGTGATTTAGATATACCGACTATATTATTACACAATATATATATATATATATTTCTAAAAAATAATTATTACTACAATATATTAAATTTATTTATTGAGTTAAAAAGTAAATTTGCATATAATATAAAAATGAAATTAAATAGTATTAATGAAGTTTCTATATCTATAAAAATTCGACATATTTATTTTTCTTATATATGTGTACAATAATTAATTATTTATGTAAAAAATAATCTTTTATTTTTAAAATTAGCGCGTAATTAAATGTGTAATTTACTAACTCAAAATTTCTTAATTTTTGAATCTTCGTATATTTGAAAATTAAATAGTATTTGGAAACTCATTAAATTCTATAATTAAGTTATCTAATTAAGATGTTTAGATAATAAAATAAATTATTTATATTGAAATTAAATTAATTAGTAAAATTGTTGAGAGAGAATATGGTGATGACACCTAAGCAATTTTCATTCTCAATGTTTCTCTTTTAATATATAGTAGATATGGCCGGCTCTGAATTTCTTTCGGTGAATATTTTCTGCAGAAGAAGCTCTCGTCTACCCGTCTCTTGCCTCCATCTTTATGACGAAACTCGGTTTTGAGCAGTTATTGCGTCGATCAATGCATTGAAAATGACTACATCGGCTGTGTTTTTGTTTTTGATCAATTTGACAAGAGGGAAATTTGCCAGAGTTTAATCATTTTCACTATGTTAATCACTGCATTTGTAAAAGAGGGTAAGCTTTTGGAGGCTTCAAGATTCAAGATCCAAGATTTGTTTCTTATACAATAAGCACATTTTGTGCATACAGAAAACTTTTATTGCTTTACCATAATGCATATGCTGTTTATTTAGATAACTAAAATTTAACCTGCTGTGTAGACCCTTTTATGATGCAATGAAGTTTTGAATAAAATTTTCAGAGAATACAGATCTGACTGAAAAGGTGATTAAATTCACTTGATGAAGAAGTAAAAAAAACAGAGAAAGAAGAGTTATTGACAACCACCCATAACGTGATTGAGAGAGAAGAAGATGCAATTTGTGAATAATTTTTAATATCCAAGTTACACTTCATGCTGTTTGTGAATATGGATGCCGGTTTTACACTTTCATGTGTACAGCATGCATTTTTCATGCAAGTTCGACGAACTTCATTCATATCATAATCAAAAGACAATAGTGACTGCCAAAGTTCGTATTTCCAAAGAATGATTCATATACATCGACGAATTGCTTCTCCTCCTTCACCATATCTATGAGAAACAAAGAAGAAACTTTTTGGTACTCATAAACGTAACAGCAACCCAATGCTATTATCATACGTCTCATCATTGTTATCGGTCTATGAAAATACAATGTTGAAAAAGTTAGTGTCATTGCTGCTCCTCGGTCTTCAGTGAGACCATTTCGCTTCGCTGTTGTTTTTGCTGCTGCATAATCAGATGGTGGTTCTTTGGTTTGAAATTGCTCGGGAGCCATCGATATAACCGTTCCGGCAAGAATCTAGCAGACCAAGGGATTTAAGTTCAGGACAATCAAAGCTTCATTGATTCTTCGGAATACACCAAAAATCAAAGAGAATATTGGTGACTTACAGTTCGAGTCTTTCATGGATTGCTCGACGCACTGAGCTGTTGAAACCATATGCTATTGAATTGAACAAGCCCTGCAGTTACAACATTCATAAGAGTTACTTGGGATGAGCAAAGATGCTCTGTGAAGAATTTTAGAATTGGTGTTTGTTGCAGGGTTTTGCTACCATTAGCGCAGCTGTTCCCACGTCAAGAGCTGAGAGCCAGAAGATCTTATGGCCTGGCTCGATGAAATCATGAATGCGGTTGATAGTACCGAATGCCCATGATCCTATTAGGATGAGCGGATAATATCCCCATCGGTTCAACACCTATGGTTCCATGAAACAAGTGGTGAATCTGGTGATGTTTAAACTACGAGAGAAACTCAGACACATGATACAAAATTACAGAGAAGACGGACCTTTAACTCTGCTCTACCATCAAATGGATCGACTCGGTCTGACATTCCAACTGCCATCTGAAATTAACATCCCCATATCAGTACACAGCCAAGTGTATCAATGGTGCTATGTGATTGCTTTCAGAAGACAATACTGATTGAGGGTTACATACACGTCTAGCATTTCTTAGCATCCGTATCACTTGGAAGTATGTAAAACCATTGTAGAGAATGGCGCCCCAAAGAGGAGCATAAAAGGTTAAGAAATGAACAGCCTGCAAAAGTCACGAGGTGAGATAAGTTACAGTAGTGGAAGATGAACTTGAAAAGAACTAGCCTATGTTCATCCAGCCCAGAATTGCTCCTAAATGCTAAAATGAGAGGGAATGTTACAATTCAAGAAACGAAATCTTTTTGTTCAACTAAGGATTCTCTTACCTTTCCCTTCAGACCGGTTTGCCTCCAGCACCACGGCCCCAAATGTGAATGGTTGTTACCAAAAGAACGTATGACAGTCACAACCAAGGAAGATCCTGAAAAAAAGACCTAATGAGACTCTTACCTTACTAAACCACCAAAACAGATATTTACACATTCTTATCCTTAAATCCAAGAATGGATGTACAAACAATTGAGCACATAAACCCAAGTGATACCCAGAATCAGTTATATAAAACAGTGTCTTTCCGCATACCCCAGACATACAAGTGAAACATGGCTTCCAAATCCTCTACATCAGTTTTATGTTTAACCACAGTTCGGTGAAGAGTGAAAGCAATAGTAGTTGTCCACAAGAACGAAGCTACGCAGAAGAAATGGGTGGTGTAGCCTTGTGCATAACAAATGAACCCCTTTGAAGGATCCCTACATGATCAAGAGGGTAACAATCATCTTAGGAAGAATCTCAAGATGATTCAACAGAACAGAACTGATACTTGGTAAAAAAAGCATACCCAACGATTAGGAAGAAACTGCAAAGCATATCCTGCAACAATTGGAAGTATCACCGACAATCCGCAAGACAGCTCAAAAATCCTAACTACTAATCTCAGAAAGCAGACGAAAAGTGCACAAGAAACTTATTTCGTAAAGAGATGAAAAATCGGTGAAGTAAGAAGCAAAACAGTACATAATCCTAGATCTAGCAAGATCTTTTACTGGAACTTGTACGAGCGATAAAAAAGCAAATACAACAAGGGGAAACTTACAGAGAGAGCAAGGTAAAAGACGAGCTTGAAAGAAAATTTCCGGAGTTCTTTGAAGAGACAATAGCAGAGAACGATGAAGGTTGATCCGACGAACGAGAGACTCGACGCGCCGGTGTTAATAGCCGTGATAATGCTGCGATCACCAGCAGTTAAACCTCCGCCAGCCGCGAGCACCGCCGACATGGCTATCAGTTATTCGAATCCAATCGAGAAATTTTGACGTTTTCCGCTTTTCGTGTTCCTCGTTTTCCGTCGCCTGGTGAATCCTCCACGACGGTCTTTGCGTGGTGGGCTAACCTCTCGCCCGGGTCAGGTCGCGTCGGGTCGGTCGAGTAGAGTTATGTCTAATTGACCTGACTCCTCAAACATTCTATTTCAGGCCCAGCCCAAAGAATCAGTCTCATTATCCCAAAGCTTATAATATCAAATTATAAGCTATATAATTTACATTTTATAGTTTAACTATTTTCTTTTTGATTAATGTTAGTTTTTTTATAAACCAAAAGTCTAATAAGTATAATAAGTATTATTTATAAACCAAAAGTCTAATAAGTATAATTTCAAAAATCAAATTTTAATTTTATAATACTAGATTTAAAAAAAATAAAAATTTAAATGTGTTATTTTATAATATTACTCAAACTTCTATTATTTCATGTTTGAATATTGTTACATGGCTTAATATGAATTCAAATATTCTTTGTTTTAAGACTTTTGGTTTATAAATAATAGTATCTCACATATTAAAAGACAATTCACTAAAATAATATCTTTCAAATTTTAGTTCAAAAATTAGCATCATTAGTTTAATTTCCAATAATAACACAAATTTATGATTCAAATACATTAAAATATTTTTTAATAAAAAATCAAAACCTAAATTAGAAAAAACTCAAATATAATGTTTTAACTTTATGTATAGTTTGTTTAGAGTAAATAAGTATTGAGTAATACCTTAAACTAGCAGTTTTTAAAGTTTTTATTCCAAATCTATCATCTTAAAATTAAAATATCAAAATAGCATAAATAATTATGTAAAAATACTTATTTACTCTAAATAAATTATACATAAACTTAAAACATTATATTTATGTTCATTTTTCCAATTTAGGATTTAATTTTTTCTATTAAAATATAGTTTTAATATATTTTAATTTTAAATTTTTTATTTTATTGGAAATTTAAATTAATGATGATATTTTTGAAAAAAAACTTAAAAATATGTTATGTTAGAGAATACGTATAATGTGTAGTGGACAGTCGCTTAATGCATAAAAAATAAAATATGAAACATAAAAATAAAATAAAATTAGGTTAATGATTGAGACATTCCTCCACACATATTGCTTCTCTTGTGTCGTTACTCATGTATATATATGTATCACCTTTGTTTCTATTAATGTATTGCTTTAGTCGTGTTGATAATCTTCCTAGTTTTTAACATTTATTATGTTTTCTATGTTAGATTTAGGTCTCAATAATCAATTAAATTTATCTTAGAAAAAGAGTAATATCATAAAAGTTTAGACACGATCTAATAAATGCGTATTTTTTTCGACATTTTCGTTAACAAAATCTGGTTTCCGTTAATAATAACTAACGTAGCATAGGATGTGATCGACCAAACAACGTTGTTTTACTACACACGCACTGCTATATCACTCAATTCTATGCTACGTCAACCAGTATTAACAAAAATCGGATTACGTTAACAGAAATGTCGAAAAAGATACGTATTTGTTAGATTGTGTCTAAAATTTAAATTATTAAAAGATAAATGTTGAAATACGGCCTTATAATTATATAAAAACACATGACGAAGATTGTTTATATTGAAATTGACCGTTTTCCAAAAAGAATCATACACTTTACATTCATGTATATACTTACAATTTTACATGTATTCAAACATAAATTTAATTATACTATCATTGCGAATGTATTCATAATTTCTAATATATTAATTGAAAAACATTTAACAAAAAAATATATGATTTACAAATATTTCACAGTAATATGTCATACCATCAAAACAGTAATATGTCATACCATCAAAACATTTTAAATTAAATATTATCTAATACATAATTACTACTGTACTTACAAAAATGATATTAGACAAATATTTAATAGTATACTGTATGTAAATCTGTAATATAGTGATATAAAAATATTTTAAAACACATATAAAATAAAATATTAAAAATTTTGAAAATTTAGTCAAATAATATAAATTAAATTTTTATTAAATAAATATTAATTATAATGTATGAATATTTGATGTAGATTTAAATTTAGTTTAGTGATATTTTTAAAAATCTAAGATTTATAAAATTAATTAATATATGATCCACTCATATATAATAAAGTTAATTAATTGACTATTAGATAATTCCATTAGTAGAATAAATTAAATTGTCTTTTTTTTTCTTCAATTGTGAGGAACATACCTCCAAAAAAAATACTCTTCCTTCATAGAACATTGACTCATCATCTAACCAAATATTTTCTCATTATCCTTACGAATTTTTGTTTATAATAAAATTTAGTTTACATACAAAAAGGGCACAACCTGACTTTGTCTGTATTAAACTATTGTTTCATTCCTACTCCATTCATGAAAAAGACTTACATTTTTATGCTTATCAACTTTTTGTAACTTGATTAATACTCCTAACTCCTAATTTCTTAGTTAAAAGTTCAATTACGCTTAATCACTTTTTAATTAAATATTATACAAACAAGACTACGAAATACTAACCAATTATGTATTTTTCTTAGTTTTTGACATTTCCAAGACTGCATCTCTTACATACCCTCTCAAACATATATAAACTAAACATATTTCATTCTCTAAATTGCACAAACCCTTATATTATATTATATTTATATATGATGTCATCGTAACCATATATATATATATATAAGAGCTTCATGTGAAATCAATATCCATCATCATCACTAATTTTGAATTTAAACAGGTTGTTTTGAAGACTGTTCTTCTTCTTCTTCTTCCTTCAAGAGTTTTGTTTTCAAGGTTCGTATTATTTTTTTTTTTTATTATTCTTGATTTCTTCTTCATCTGTCTCTCTCTCTTTATGAAATTTTAACAAAGAATCAACATTGAGGTCTATTTAATCCACTTTTGATGTCTTCTTTTGAATTAGATATCAACTTTGATCTTCAAATACCATCTGGCAAAATCAAGATGGTATTTTTGGTTAGGTTACACTCACTGCTTTCCAATAATTAATTAAGAGTTTGATGCCCTCTTTTAATTATTTTGTACTTAGTGAAAAAGGGTATTGATTTAATTATCTTGCTTGCTATTGTGAATTTTGCATGATATATCTATTATATAGGTAAAGTCTATGACATAATCTTACAACGACTTTTCTTAGATGTTTAAAAATGCTATTCTTTCACACATATTCAATTTCCAATAATAACAAAAAATTATTATTAATAGAAAAAGTTAAATCTTAAATTATAAAAAACCCAAATATAATTTTTATTTAAAATAAATAAATATGTTCACATAAATTAATTAGTGTTATTTTGGAATTTTAATTTTAATGTGTTATATTTGGAATAAAAACTTTAAAATGCTATTTTAGGGTATTATTCAATTTTATAATATATTTTTTTTATTAATACACTATTTTTTATGGTTCTTCTTACGCATTAAAATAGGATGGTTAAAACTAGAATTTTTTATAAATTACATTAAAAATTAAAACAACTTGATTTGTAACAAAAAAACAATCCTAAAATGATATTTACAGTGAAACTGATGGAAAATATTTTTTTTAAAAATATATAATCATAAAATTTAAGGATAATTGACAAAATAATAATTTTTAAGTTTTTGTTCCAAATATATCACTATTAATTTAAATTTCATAAATAACACAAATTTAATATTAAAATACCTTAAAATTTTTTTTTAATAAGAAAAAAATAAAACATAAATTAGACAAAAGAACCCAAATATAATATTTTAGTTATATTTATAATTTATTAATGATAAATATGTATTTTCAGAAAATAATTTGTGTTAATTTTGGAATTTTAAATTTTAAATGCTAAATTTAAACAAAAAAACTTAAAAAATGTTATTTTAGGATATTACTTAACATTTATTTAATAAAAAAAATATAACCATGTATTTTCAATTCAATAAAATATATTTTTCATGATATATATAGTTTAATAGTTAAGGATTCGCCTAATGAAACTAAAGCTTTTTTCGTGCTTTGTTTTTTTGTTTTTTTCCTGTAATAGTCCAATAAAATCGTTGATAATTGCAAGTAGATTTACATAGCAAGGCACAACTACGAAATCAAATAATTACCATAGGGACAAAATAATTTCTAATATCATTATATCAAATTATTATCAAATTCTTCAAAATCTGTAAATAAGTCAATAACTTAACTTGTAATCAATTGTCACTAACAGCTTTGAGTTTGAGTATGATTAGGACATACTCTTCCCTTTTTATCTTCTAATATTTATAAATTATACTACACACATATTTATTCTCTCTTCTCTTTATTGTACCTATTTTTATTATTAATAATCATACAACTTTTATTCCAAACATAATAATTCCTTCATAAATGTGAATTACTCTTTGTGTTCATTAATTGCAACTCAACATGAGACAAATATATGCTATAATTTATGATCTTATTTTACTGTTTCATATAATGTATTTTTCTTAAAGTAATTAATTGGTTTATTATGAACATTTTTCTTAAAGTAAATTATCAAAAGATTTTTTCCTTAAAGTAAAATATATTAATTAAAAAATATTTAAACAATATCTCATCATCTCTGATTTATAAATATGTTATACTAGTGTGTTATATTATTAAAATATTTTAATACGAATATTATATAAAATATAATTTACTATATTTTTTACGAAAATGATATTAAAAATATTTAAAAATATTATATATATATAAATCTCTAATATTTGATATAAAATCTATTTTGACATAAAAATAAATACAATATATAACAAAATATTAAATTTTTTGAAAAATTAGTAAAAGAAAATATAAAACAAAATTTTCTAGTTTAATTAAATATGTATTAAATCTATAATTTCTTAACTATTAAATAATATAGAGATAATTTCAATTAACGTGTATAATATGATTTTATTATCTATTTTATTTGTATAATTTTATTTTATTAATTATTTTTATATAATTAATATTAAAAAATTAAAATATTAAAAAAATGAAATATAAAAAATATATATATATATTAAATAAATAATTAATTATAGTAAATAAATATGTTTTTCATACATACGACTAGATCGATATACAACACTGTCTTTTTTACGTGTTAGGTTTTTAATGACGTGTCATCTGAAAAATGAAAGACAAAAAATAGTGTTGGCCCACCATTGGATTCTTTTGTCTTATTATAAAAGTCGTTAAAATTTTAGGTGGGCCTCAAAGCCCACTGTTTCCATCATTAGTTGCTGGTTAATAAATTATTAACGGTCATTATTTAAATAACCAAAGATTAATAATCGCGCATTAAGATTATTTGTGATTAATATTTTATAGTTGTTGTTTTTCTTGCGCGACCGGTTTCCAGGTCGTCTCTTGGGTTTTCCGCAAGTCAAAGCTCAGTAAAGACGTAGTGACGAGTCTTTCTCGCCGGTGACAACCGTAAACGGCGGAATTTCGTTAGTTATGTCCCGCATTTCCGCCACCTCCACCACTCCTTCCCGCCTTAGAGCAGCGAATTCTCACTACTCAGTCATTTCTAGACCTAGAACTCAAGATGATAACGGACTATCGGGAGGTAAACCGAAATCCACATGTCAGGATGTGAAGAACCGGCGATCGATTCTTCTTAGGAGAGCGAAACCCGGAGATGAGGAGACGGCGGTTTTGGCTCCTCATTTAGCTCGGTCTGTGAATCGTCCGGCGGTGGTGGAGCAATTCGGTTGTCCGAGGCGGCCGATTTCTAGGAAGAGCGAAGAGACGGCAATGGCTGTGGCGGCTGCAGAGGATGAAAAGCGGAAGAAAATGGAGGAACTAGAGGAGAAGCTTGTAACGAACGAGTCGCTGATTAAGGATTTGCAGGCGCAGGTTTTGAGTTTGAAAGCGGAGCTAGAGGAAGCACGTAACTCAAATGCAGAGCTGGTGTTGACGAACAGGAAGCTTTCTCAGGATCTTGTTTCAGCGGAAACTAAGATCACATCTCTCTCTTTTGACGACAAGGTAAATTTTCGTTCCCAAGGATTAGGCGAGAAATCTCACCGTTGCATTGACGTAGTGCTAGACTACAGAATCAGGATTTGCACTTGGTTTCTTCCTAGATTCTGCTTCTGCATACAAGTCGAAGTAATCTCTCAAGTGTTTTTGTTGATTCAGCCAGCTAAAGAACACCAGAACAGCAGATTTAAAGATATTCAGAGGTTAATCGCTAGCAAATTGGAGCAATCCAAGGTTAAAAAGGAGATAGTGGTAGAATCATCAAGCTCCATGAAAACAAGATCATCTCCTTCACCTTCAAGATTACCGTCATCTCCGCCATTTCCAAAGTTTTTGGTATCTCCAGCTACGAATTCAGGTAAACGGGATAAATCTTCTTCACCTGTTGCACCACCAACACCACCGCCTCCGCCTCCACCACCACCACCTAGGCCTCTTGCTAAAGCAGCTCGCGCTCACCAGTCTCCTCCAGCTTCGCAGCTATTTCAGATGTTGAAAAAGCAAGATAATAGTAGAGAGCTTTCGCAGTCTGTTAATGGAAATAGGTCTCAAGTTAACAGTGTTCACAACAGTATAGTTGGAGAAATTCAAAACCGTTCCGCACACCTTATCGCTGTAAGCAAACAAATTTTCGTTTTTCTGGACTCTGTTTACTTTAAACCTGAGTCTTGGCCAAATCTCATTTGAGCTTGCTTTTAATCCACAGATAAAAGCGGATATTGAGACAAAGGGAGATTTTATCAATGATCTTATCCAGAAAATTCTGACCACTTGTTTTTCGAATATGGAAGATGTGATGAAATTTGTGGATTGGCTTGATAAGGAATTGGCAACACTGGTAACGCCTAAATTTTGCTGTTAGCATGTTTTTACACAAGTGTCTGATTTCGTACGTCATGGTCTTGGTTTATACACCAATATCTACTGATTTTTACGTTGGTATATATCTTACATGTGCATTCCTCTTGTTTACTGCGTTACAGGCAGATGAGCGAGCTGTGCTTAAGCATTTCAAGTGGCCTGAGAAGAAAGCCGATGCCCTGCAAGAAGCTGCAGTTGAGTACCGCGAGTTAAAGAAGCTGGAAAAAGAACTTTCTTCCTACTCTGATGATCCCAGCATTCACTACAGCGTTGCCCTGAAGAAAATGGTCAACTTATTAGACAAGTAAAAGAAAGTTCCCTATTTTTGATGCTCATTGATTAAAAAACTATTCTTTAGACTCCCCAAAATGTTGAATAACCTAAAATTCCGGTTATGATAAGGTCCGAGCAAAGGATAAGGATGCTTGTCAGATTACGCGGTTCATCCATGGGTACATACCAGGACTTCAAAATCCCAGTCGAGTGGATGTGTGACTCAGGAATGATAAATAAGGTCTGTGAACTTTGTAAATCATCGGTTACATTCTATTTGGCTCTTTTTAACATTTTGGTCTAATTCCGGTGATATATAGATAAAAAAAGCATCAATCAAGCTTGCTAAAATCTACATTGATAGAGTTGCGAATGAGCTAGAATCAGCTCGTAACTTGGATAGAGAGTCTACTCAAGAAGCTTTGCTTCTTCAAGGAGTCCGGTTCGCTTACAGAACGCACCAGGTAATATAAATAAGCATTTGCTTGAATCGAAAACACGATGCATTCAATGATATGATCTTTACAATGCTTAATTCAGTTTGCGGGAGGGCTGGATCCAGAGACATTGTGTGCTTTAGAAGAGATAAAGCAACGTGTTCCGGGTCATCTCCGGCTTGCACGAGGTAATTTGGCCGGAGCTCCGTCTTAGAAAAGTAACCAGAGAATTGTGAGGGATATGGCCTTTGCCTTTGGTTTTTGGTTATAAAATTCGTTATTTGCATTAATAGTGATAAGAGTACATCTTGTGTCCCACACCATGTAATAATAATAATAATAATTATGCTAAATGTATCTAATTGTGCTTATATTGAAATTACTCAAATATATCATACATGTTTTTTAATCGAGACGACATTATTTTACTACATATATTATGACTATCCACGATTTTTCTATTTGAATTTCGCACTTTTTATTAGAATATACGAATTAACAACGTACACATTAATTTTCTATAAACTATTGATATGTTTTCATAATTTTACAAATCATTATTTTTTACATAAATCGCGATCAATTGAAATTAATTGTGTCTATCACATAATTCACATAACCTGAATCTTGAACGCAATTGGTTAAAAAAAGTAAATTCGTCAACCCAATTGGTCGGTTTTTGAGTTATATGGTAAATGTAATTAATTTCAATTGATCACGATTTATTTAAAAAATAACGATTTGTGTAATTGTAAAAATATGTCAATAGTTCGTATAAAATTAAGGTGCACATTATTAGTTTATTTAGTTTAATAGAATGGTCTGAATTTCAAGTGAGAAAACCGTATGCAACATAGTATCACCTTTGTTTCTATTAATGTATTGCTTTAGACGTGTTGATAATCTTCCTAGTTTTTAACATTTATTATGTTTTCTATGTTAGATTTAGGTCTCAATAATCAATTAAATTTATCTTAGAAAAAGAGTAATATCATAAAAGTTTAGACACGATCTAATAAATGCGTATTTTTTTTCGATATTTTCGTTAACAAAATCCGGTTTCCGTTAATAATAGCTAACGTGGCATAGGATGTGATCGACCAAACGACGTTGTTTTACTGCACATTCACTGCCATATCACTCAATTCTATGCTACGTCAACCAGTATTAACAAAAATCGGATTACGTTAACAGAAATGTCGAAAAAGATACGTATTTGTTAGATTGTGTCTAAAATTTAAATTATTAAAAAATAAATGTTGAAATCTGTATTACGGTCTTATAATTATATAAAAACACATGACGAAGATTGTTTATATTGAAATTGACCGTTTTCCAAAAAGAATCATACACTTTACATTCATGTATATACTTACAATTTTACATGTATTCAAACATAAATTTAATTATATTATCATTGCAAATGTATTCATAATTTCTAATATATTAATTGAAAAACATTTAACAAAAAAATATATGATTTACAAATATTTCACAGTAATATGTCATACCATCAAAACATTTTAAATTAAATATTATCTAATACATAATTACTACAGTACTTACAAAAATGATATTAGACAAATATTTAATAGTATATTGTATGTAAATCTGTAATATAGTGACATAAAAATATTTTAAAACACAATATAAAATATAGACACGATTTTTCTATTTGAATTTCGCACTTTTTTATTAGAATATACGAACTAACAACATACATATTAATTTTATATAAACTATTGAAATATTTTCATAATTTTACAAATCACCATTTTTTACATAAATCGCGATCAATTGAAATTAATTATGTCTATCACATAATTCACATAATCCGAATCTTGAATGCAATTGGTTAAAAAAAGTAAACTCGTCAACCGCAATTATTTAATTGGTCGGTTTTTGGGTTATATGGTAAATGTAATTAATTTCAATTGATCGCGATTTATTTAAAAAATAACGATTTGTGTAATTGTAAAAATATGCCAATAGTTCGTATAAAATTAAGGTGCACATTGTTAATTTATTTAGTTTAATAGAATGGTTTGAATTTCAGGTGAAAAAATCGTATACAACATAGTAAATCGTATACAACATAGTGTATAGTGTATAGTGTATGTAGTAAAATAATTTCATCCCTTTTTAATCATATCTTTTTCTTTTTCTTTTTGGTTTTAATCTTCCTCTAATTTACCGGTTATCGATTCATCCCCATTTTTATTGGTTACCATCCGAATACCTAACCCAATAATTAAGCTATTTTATCGATTTTTTAGATTAAATATTGAAATGATAATATTTTTATTATTCCAATCTGTTTTGTATACTATTTTTATTTTCTTTTCGCAGCCTGTTGGTTTAACTGATTATTTAGATTGAAATATTTCTAAGTTGATATACTTGCTCTAAAATATCCAAAATATTTAAAAGATAATTTCAAACATTACTATATGAAAATTAAAGAAAAAACCAAATTATTTGAATAATATTTTAAAATAGTATATTTTTAAATTTATCTTCCAAATCTAACAAAATTAAAATAAATTTTTTAAGATAACATAAATTATTATGTAAAAATAGTTATTTAATTTAAATAAACTATATATAAAATTAAAATATAATATTTGGATACACTTTTTTAATATAAAATTTAAATTTTTTTATTGGAGATAAATTTTTAATTATTTTATTATTAAATTTATGTTATTTTTAAAAATTTAAATAATTTGTTTTTAAAATAAAAATTTAAAAATATTTTATTTTATACAATTACTCAAATTATTTATATCAAAATAATATCTAAACGATATGTATCGCATATCCGATTTTTGTTTTCCTTTATTTAAATGAATATTCATCTTATTGCTCACAAAATTGTATTATGTACGTGGCAAAATTTGCATATAATTTTCGACGTGGCAATCTGACATGTATACTTCTCGTACGTTGATTATCACAAAATATTAATCAACGGCTGGAATTCATCATGTGACTCGTGTCCTGAGCGCGCGAAAGTGTGGATATCTCACGACCGCAGGTGGAGAGACTGAGTGCACCTCACGATAGCTTTTATCCAATAAAAACAGGGCACGTTATCCTTCACTGTTATTTCTCTCTTGTGAAGAGCTGAATCTCCCCTCTACAAGGAAACAGCCTCTAAAGGACGTCGTGAATATACGATCCCTTAAGGCTCGCGTCAAGTTCAAGCTTTTGAAATTCTGGAAAATCATCGAGGTTTTCGAGGATGGAAGTTTCCGGCGTCGTTCTCCGACAAATTCCGTCTGTTTCAGGCTCCGTTGCCGATGGTCGTTACTCCGTTCTCCGATCAGTTTCGGGATTTTCCGGAAATTCACGGACGGTAGGGTTTCGAACAAGGAAATTCCGCGGGGTTATGTGCAATAACGAGTTTACCGATAAAGGGCACATGGCTTACTATTTAGAGCCGACGAGATGCGGAGGAGGAGAGAAGGAGAAGATTAAGGTTATGGAGAAGGAGAAGAAGAAAGCGATGAAGAAGAAAGCGAAGGTTCTCAAAAGTCTTTCCAAGAATTTGAACATGTTCTCAAGCATAGGGTTTGGTCTTGATCCAGATGCCGGTTTGGTCGCTGAGATTCAGAGCAAGACAATCTCGGTAAGAATTTGTTTCCAGTTTCAGCATAGAAATCGAGTTCTGGATTTTTTACATGCTTTGATTTAACTGTGTCATGATGGAATTGATCGAATTGATTTGTTAATATGGATTTTGATTAATATATGTTTAAAGCAGGAGGCAACAGAGATTTTGGTTAAGCAGCTAGAGCAGTTGAAAGCAGAAGAGAAACTATTGAAGAAGCAACGGAAAGAAGAAAAAGCAAAAGCTAAAGCCATGAAGATGATCACCGACATGGACTCTGAAACCTCTGACTCATCTTCTTCGTCCGAATCAAGTGACAGTGATTGTGGCAAAGGAAAAGTTGTTGACATGAGCTCTTTTAGAAACAAGGCTAAACCTATTCTTGAGTTACAATCAGAAACTACAGTAGCAACTATTCCTATAATCCAAGACGTTCGTCTTCCTAAGAAGCTCGAAGAAGATGCACATTCTTGCAAGAACACCGGTGAAGCATTGCAGCTTGCTTTTCTTCAAGCAGCTGAGGCATCTCCAGTGTTTCCATCAATGGCAAATCGTGTACAGACATTGAAGACTGTAGAAGCGGTTCCAGTGATTGGATTGCCATTGAAAAGAGTAGAAGTTTGCATGGGAGGAAAATGCAAGAAATCAGGAGGAGCTGTGTTGTTAGATGAGTTTCAAAAGGCTCTGATGGGCATGGAAGGATCTGCTATGGCTTGCAAGTGCATGGGGAAGTGTCGAGATGGTCCAAACGTTAGAGTCGTGGACGAGACTGATGCTGTGATTACTGATTCAGTTAGGACACCGTCGAAGACGGTATGTGTAGGAGTTGGATTGCAGGATGTGGAAACTATTGTGGCTAGTTTCTTTGGTGAAGATTCGAACAAAGGTCTTGATTATGTTTCATATTGAAAGTGTAATAAAATGACAAAAGACAAAATGTTATGTGTGGTGTTTTCTCTTCTTGTACATATCTGTCTTCTTGTGCATCTTCAAAAGTGGAACATTGATATAAACATCGAAGTTTTCATTGATAACACTGCACTCTCCAGTATTTGGGACTTTTATAGGATTTAGTAACGGTAGTCAAAGTTAGGACTAGTCATCCTCGTATGCTTGATTGGTAACCATTGTAATCATTATAACTCAAATGTCACAAACAATGACCAAAAATTACTACCAAAGCAATGGAAAGAAGGGGAGGAAAGAATGGGAGCTAACCTGAATCGGATGGATCTTAAAACTTAAAGATGGAACAAGCGATCTACTTGGAATGAGGGGAACATATAAACATAAAACTTAAAGATGGAACAAGCGATCTACTTGGAATGAGGGAAACATATAAACAAGCGATCTACTTGGAATGAGGAGAACATATAGAGGGATATCTCCATTGCACATAGAGTTTTTAGGCCTCCGCTGGGCAATGCAAAGTCTGCATAAAATGCAAAGATATTGCGCACGATTCTACACAGACTCTACGGAGCTTATCCAATTAATCCAATACCCAAGCAGATGGCCTGCTTTCACAACGGAGATGGAGGAATTCAACGCGATCCGGCAATGCTACCAAGAATTCTCCCTCACGCATCAACCTAGGGAGAATAATTCACAGGCGGACAGTTTGGCCAGAGGCGCAAGAACGAGAAATGCAATATTTTCTCATATAAGTACATCAATACCATACTGGTTCGAAGATACGACATGTATTTTCTGACTGGTAAACGATTATAATACTTATAAACACAATGAAAAAAAAAAATTACTACCAAGCAATATTTAGTTAATCGCCTTAAATTCCAACGCCATTAGAAGATTGTCCAGGTCATATGAGATAATGTTGAAGACACCATCAAGTTGGATTGTGCCTTTTGTATATTTGAGTAACCAATAGTAAATCCACATTTGTTTGATCCACCTGGTTGAGGTGAAACTACCTATTAAAAGATGACTTATATGAGAGAGCAAAACATAAAGAATGGCTATATACTACCTGTTTACGGTTTAATTAAACATTAGATTTATACCTATATACTATATGTTTACGGTTTAATTAAACATTAGATTTATACTTATGTTCCGGGTAGAGAAAAATATTTGTAAAATTATATAATATTATTTATTAGTAAATATAAAATTGATATTTATATAATTTTAATTTTTATTTAAAATTATTTTTAATATTAATTTTGTTTATATAAATTTAAAAAATAAAAATATTTGTTTTTACGAATTTAATAGTATTTTCTTGTTAGTTTAATACAATATATTGTTTCTCTAACCAAATCAATAACAATGACATATATTGTAATTATTCTAGTAATTTAAACTCATTTATATATTTATTTAAAACTTATTGCGGTGATAACACATGATATTTCTGTTAATAACATGTTAAATCGAACTTATTTTATTTAAATGTTTCTCAAATAATATATTAAAGATACTAACGGAATAAAAAACGAATCTTAGTCGGGTTCAACTCTTGATTCACGGTTTGAATTTGGTTCTTAAAATACTATTTAAAAATGCGGGTTTGCTCCAACTTAATTGATTAACTCATTTCAAATTCGGTTTGGTTTTCAAATTAATTTATTTGGGTATGATTTTGGCTCACCTAGGATGGACTAAACAGGATTGAGCACCCTAACAAATTACTGTAGAACAAAAGTTTCACTAGAGTTGAAAGATGATACAGACATCGAAGGTGATACATTGGATGGATGCTTTCAGAGGAAAGCTAGAAAGGGAAAAAGCATTAGTTTCACGTTGATAGCCTTGTTCGTTTGCTAATCGTTGATGGTTACGATTGCGGCTACGGTAAATACTATGGCTGCAACTATTGTATATATTGTTCATTTATTTGTTGTCATCGGTTACGATTACGGTTAATCGTAAATTTTTATTCGTACCATTGTTTTAACCAACGATCCAAAAAATTGTGATGTGAGACGTAACGTTTGACCGTTGCGATTGACTATATGTAATTACAATAGATAAACGAACAATAATCTATTGTAGTTGTAGCTGCAAAAAATTGCGTCTGATAAACGAACATTACTGATGTTAATTACTGATCTTAAGTGTTGAAACAGCGAGATGGAGATTCGGAGATCCAATTGCGTCTTACTTGTCATTATCTCTCTCTCGTCTTCTGCATCCTCTAATGTTATAAGCTCCTAATTTAAACCGCATTACTTGGACTTAGCCTCAACAAAAGTTGGATCTTCTTCACTCGTGAGCTCACAATAGAAAAAATCTTAGACATTTATTCGTCTACAAACACAAGCTGTCCAAAGGAAACAAAAGAAGCTTTGAAATCTACAATTTGGACATCAATCGGAGAGGGTCTGATGCATTTTTGGCATTATCAGGGATAGGAAGATTGCAGATAAGTGTGACTTTAGCGGAAGATATTAAGGTTTTGTTAGCTTTCTCTGAACCTTGTGATGATTTCCAAAGCTTGACTTCCCAGACCTGAATGGTTTTTCCTGTGCTTACAGGAGATGCTTCGGCGAAGACGAGGTCTCCGAGATCAGCACTCTTTAAGTGGTTAATTGAGAGTTGAATTCCAGCTACCCTTTTGAAACCAGAAGCCATGTGAGCTCCCATACTTGCTAAAGACTCAGCGATCAAAGCAGATACACCACCATGTAACACCTTGAAAGGCTTTGAGTAAATTGAAAATTTCTCAGAATTTTGGGGGTAAAAAAGGTCAATGATCATTGATCAATTGAAGAAAAGATAGAGAAAGGAAGAAACCTGACAGCATATTGGAGAAACAGGAAGACGACCTGTGACACGTCTCGGAGATAACTCATCGAACTCGAAACCTAAGGCGTGAAGCGATGGGTCTAAAGCTTTGGTCTTAGACGATGCAGAATCCATCGCTCTATTTCAGAGAGAGAGAGAGAGAGAAGGGGTTACGTAGATGATAAAAAGAGAGGTTGAGAGAAAAAGTGAGAAATGGATTGAATTGGTATTAACGTCACTTGATTGCTTTTTTTCGGACCAAATTGTCAAAACTCCATTATTGGTGTTGGTTGAGAGTGGAGAGTGTTTCGGACCAGAGTCGTCTTAATATGTATAATAGCGTTGGTTGAGTTTAGAGGTGTTGATAAGACGCACGTGTCGTTATTTGTCACGTTGGAGACGTTCTTAACGAAGGTGGAAGGTGGGCTTCTTTAATGGGTTACCGTAGATTAAAACCCGTAAATGACACAAATTAATTATAGTTTTTTCATAAATTTTCCTTAAAACTAAACAAAATTATATAAATAATTAATTTAAACAAAAGAAAAATTATAGAATGTGGATGCATATGTTGGCATCTCAAAACATGGGCTTTTAATGTCATTTTTTGTTTAAATATCATTAATAATTTATTTATAAATTAAAATTTATTTTTAATAAAATATATCTTTTAAAGTATATATGTATATATTCAAATATAAAATGTAGATTTAGAAACATATATAACATATTTGATATATTTTGGTAGTAGATCATAACAATTATGATCTGCAACTTTAAATGTTTGTCAAAATATAATAATAATTATTTTTTACCAAAAGTATAGTAAAGAGAAATACCAAATTTTGATTATATATTGATTAATTACAATAGTGTATTTAAATTAAAAACATATATATATATATATATACACGGTAATATGTCAATTAGTTATAGTAGTGTATTCGTTACATAGTTTTTTTTTTATAAAAAGGACCAAGGTTCGACCCCCAGCTCATATTATGATTTTTGCAGAATATTAAGTTAAAGATTATTTTAATCTTCTTCACTTAAAAAAATGCTATTTGTGTGAGTTTAGACTTGAGATGCTAATTTAGTCACTAAAACATTATTTAATATTAAATTAGTCAATTGCCTTTTAATTAATAAGAATATTAATATTTAAATTAAGAAACTAAATATTAGAAAATACTAATAATTTTTTTTTTGAGTTTGACACTCCAGTTTCAATATTTTTATTTATTTATAAAACTATTTTGGTGAATTCATTTCCATTAGGTACCATAGAAACTTGGTCACAAGTCCATATCCTATTTCAGAATTGGAAACTCTCTTCCATAACATTTTCAAAAACTTTATTTCGAAATATTTTTAAAATGATTTCGTTTCATAAGTTTTTTGTTTGTTTTTTTAAAAAATGATACCGTGATTATATAGAAAATAAACTTACTTTTATATGTTTCTAACTTTATTAGAAAAATTAAAATATAAAAGTTTAGAAAAGAAAATCTGAATATACATGTTTAGTCCTAACAAAAATTATAGAGTAATACCCTAAAATAGCACCATTTTAAGTTTATCTTCCAATTTTAGCACAATAAAACTAAAATTCCCAAAATAACATAAATTATTATGTAAAAATAATTATTTACCTTAAATAAACTATATATAAAATTAAGGGCAATTGACTAAAATAACATTATTTTAAGTTTTTGTTCCATATATAGTACTAGTCATTTAAATTTCCACAAATAGCACAAATTTAATATTAAAATAATAAAAAATTTATTCCTAATGAAAAAAATTTAAACCCTAAATTAGAAAAAGTGAACCCAAACATTATGTTTTAATTTTATATATATTTTATTTAAGGCAAATAATTATTTTTACATAATAATTTATGCTATTTTTGGAATTTTAATTTTAGTGTGCTAAATTTGGAAAATAAATTTAAAATAGTGCTATTTTAGGTTTTTACTCTAAAATTAAAACATAATGTTTGGGTTCACTTTTTCCAATTTAGGATTTAAATTTTTTTATTAGGAATAAGTTTTCAATTATTTTAGTATTAAATTTGTGCTATTTTTGAAAATTTAAATGACTAGTGCTATATTTGGAATAAAAACTTGAAATGATGCTATTTTAGTCAATTGCCCAAAATTATATAATAAATGACTGTTTTAATATAATTGGAATATTGATTTATATAAGGTGAGGTTTCTTATATATTTTTTAAATTGCTTATACGTTTTTATATGCGTATGATTTCTTATTTACATGCATGTTAGTTTAATAAAAAAAAGTAAACTAAGGATAAAATTAACATTTTCATTAAAAACAAAAATAGTTCATTTAAAAACTATTACTTGCTATATAAATGTAAATTGAAAAATGGGCAATTGACTAAAGCAATTTTAAAGCACTTCATTTAAATGCACAAATTTAAGAAAAAGGAAAAGAGAGGATTGACAACGTGCTAAATTCTCAGTCATGTTGATCTTATCTGGTTGGTTTAATCTTATATGTTGTTATAATAGGAATTGGATTCCATTTTAGTTTCATCTTGATTCTTAATTACCATCTTTCTTTGATTTTTATGTTACAAAATAATAAAACAAATTAGGTTGTATATTATAACTTAATTCAATTAAAGAAATATTGACTAGTTGACTTAGTTAACAAATAACAAATGAGATTTAAACCAAACCACAATAAAAATTGTACCGATCATTGGTTTATTTGCTAAATTGCGACAATTCGAAACTCGAGTTCGGTTATCTCATTTCATTAATACACCAAAGTGTATTTAAAATTTTGAATTTTCTTATTAATTCTCCATTTTATATACAATAGAGATTTTACCTCTGAATTCTAATGTGGGACAAATTAAATTTGTTTATTTTAAGTTTATCAAATAACCCAATTTATTAGATACTTATTTCTCATTCAAACGAATTTTGGTTTTAACGTATTCGTTATAAAACTCACCGAAAAGTGATTGACAATTATTTACGTAAAACCGAATTCCAACAATAGCTTGTATATCGAATCGAAATTAGATATACACATTTGAATGTAACTATAAAATCATATTTGTGTCTCGAATATAATCCATTTTTATTCATACAGAAAAGCTACCGAAAGTTCATAAAGGTGATAACTGAGATTCTCGCTCTCTCTCTCTATAAACATTCTGATACATTTTCTCTAGACATCACTATTTTAATTAGTGTTTTTTCTAAACGTCTTACCATTCACTATAAACCCAATTGTTTGATTCATTAATATTTTAATACTAAAAATCATATTTAAAAAATAATATTATCATAACGTATTATAAAATATCACGATGATCATCACAATAAATTTAAAATAAATATATAAATGAGTTTAGATGACTAGAATAATTATAATATATGTGATTATTATGGTTAAAAAATCAACATATTTTATTAAACTAACCAAAAATTATTATTAACTTTAAAAAAACAATTATCTTTTTTTTTTTAATTTATACATACAAAAGTTAATATTAAAAAATTATTTAAAATTATTTAAATAAAAATTAAAAGATAATTGATAAAAATAATATTATTTTAAGTTTTTATTTCAAATATACCACAAAATTAATATTAAAATAACTTATAACTTTTTCTAATAATAAAACTCTAAATTAGAAAAAAACCCAAATATAATATTTAATTATAATATTTAATTATATTTATAATTTATTTATAATTTATTTATAGTAAATATGTATTTTTAGAAATAATTTATGTTATTTTGGCATTTTAATTTACAGTGTTAAATTTATAACAAAAATTTTAAAAATATTATTTTAAAGTATTACTCAAAATTAAAATTATATAAATATCTAATTTACATATAATAAATAAATAATATTATATAATTTGTGAATATTTTGCGAATTAAAAAATATTTAACTAGATTTCTACTAAGAGTTTTATTATTGTTATACTCCTGTATGTACTAATCACAATCACATACGAGGAATTGAATTACTATATATATGTATATATATCTTAACTTATGTATTACGAGTTTGATTAAATAACAACATCTCTCTCTCACACAAAGAATAAGTCTCTCTCTCTCTCTCAAAGAATAAGTATTCATAATAATGAGACGTCATGAGAAGAGGAAATTATCGTTATCTTCTTTTACTATATTGAGATCGTTGTTTCCATGTTTATGCAAGGAAAGAGGCAATTGGAATGAAGAAAGAGTAATCAATGTGAGGCCAAGAATCATGACTACAGACGACGATGGATGTTCTTGCATAGCTGAGCCTTGTATTGATAGGAGAGCCACTGCTTTTATTGTCAAGTTTCACGACACTCAAATACAAGATCCTTGAATATAAGATTGTTTCTCCTTAATAAATTTACCATATATATGTATGTACGTAGCTTTTTCCAAGTACGTACGTATTATGATGAGGCTTTGAATATGATAAAGATTTGGTCTTTGATCGCTAGCTTCAACTTACAAACACAGTGTTCACTACAAGAAAACATTAACATTTCCGACGGAATAAAAACCGTCGGACATTTCCAATGATTTGGACATCTCCAACTTTCAAACTTAAGTTTCTCATTTTTATACATTAATTGAGTTTTTTGTTGTTGTATATTTTAGAGTAGCAATCAAATGTTATAATTAAGAATGTTCCTAATACGAAAAGAACCGGATGATGAACGTGAACATTGTGTTAAGCGTTGTCGTTAGCTGTTAAATTTTTTTTTTCAAAATAACAAAGAATCTACGAATAAAAGTTTGGTTGGTAAGAGTATAAAAAAATGAAAAAGTAGTCAATATGGCTAAACTGATTTTTAAAGATTTAACAACACGATTATTATATGTTTTGTACAAATAAAATAATTATTAAGATTTAACATTGTTATTATACAAACACCACACACTAAATCATATAACAAATCTATTATAGCTACAAAAAAGTCGAATTATTTTTTTGTAATTATAAATAGCCAAGTTGATATATAATTCATATGTTATATATGTTATATATGTAAAACAAACTAACTTAATTGTGGGTTACTATTATCATACAATCTTGTAATATCTGAATAATATTTAACAATGTTATTATATATATATACATACAGTTCATTAGTGAATAAAATGATGATTTTGATATAAGATTTATATTGATCGTAGGACAAATGTATAATATCGTCAATACCACCACATGTATTAACGTATATATTATTATTTGGACTGTTAAGATGAATATTACCATAGTAAACCACATCATTGGTTCATAAATCTATATTTTTGTTGGTAAATATATTTTGGGGGAATTGCTAAAAATAACATAAACTTGACTCCAAATGCAAGTCTAATCCACATGAAAATATTTTTGCAAAACTAACTTATGAGAGTGGAGAAATTACTGAACACTCCTTTTGTCTAAAAAATAATGTCGAAATGTCAATTACGTTTCAGTCCCTGCGTGTTTTTTTTTTATCAAAGCAGATTTCTCTGAGAAGTCTACTTTGGTAGGAAAAACAGTTTTTTCCGGCTGAAGCAGATTTTTCGCAGACTTCTCGTAACTGTATGAACTGAAAAAATAACCGAAAGTAAAACACGAAAACTAACCTTCGATCTTGGTTTTTTAGCTACGCGACTTAAATGATGACCGATATAAACTCCCAAAAGCTTGATTTAACGGATAATGATGAATTTTTGCAAAGTTGGAAGCTTTTGAATGTAGAGTGAAAAGAGAAATTGGAAGAAAATGAGAGTGAAAATGAAAGAGGTTGAGATGAATGAGATTTGAGGAAGGAATAAAGGTATAAAGGTGGGTGTGTCGATGGAATTAAGAGCTCCCAACAACCACGACAATGGTGGTTGTGTGCAATGAAGAAAATGACATTTTCGTAATATTTTTGAAAAATTTATTCATAATAGTCTTTGTGTTGTTTTTATTTTTTTCCAAGTTAATGACAAAGTTGTAAATAAAGTTATTGTTGAAGGATAAAATAGAGATAGAAAGTTAGTTTTGCAAAAAAAGTTTAAATTATCAAACTTACAATTACAATTATAGACAAATTTTAGGTCAATTTTGCAAATGTCCCATATATTTTATAGTTGCTAAAGCTTTGAACTAGCAATTCAATATGACTTGTACTAAGGGTTTATTATAACTTATTAATAGTTTGTAGGTGAAAGTTTTTAGGAATGTTTAAAGATCGATTTTTTCTCTAACATTACCACACCCGTTTATATATACTATAACATAATTTGTAGTATATACATATACTCTCGACATTTGTTATATAGATAAATGCTGTCATTCTCATTAAATCGTGTGATCGACATTGTTTGTATGATAATTTATAGCAAGAATGAACAATAATTTTACCATTTTGTCAATCTTGAAAATTATTTTGTCATTATTCTAATTTCGAACAATTTCTTTACCATTCATCTAAAAACACCTTAGTTTTTTTCTCCTGTTAAAACTTTTGAGTTTTATTTTTATGCATTCTTTTAAGCTTTAGGCATCGACAAGCCCACTGATTTCAGTGATAACACCTTCTCGTCCCAATTTTCCAATGGCCATTTTAGTTTCTTTTCCTAACAACAAATAAAGCCCATTATTTGTATACCATTTTAATTTTGAGTAACACCTTAAAATATCACATTTTCAAGTTTTTTATCCAAATTTAGTATCTCAAAATTAAACTCTCAAAAATAGCACAAATATTTATGTAAAATTCTTATTTATTTTAAACAAATTATATATAAACTTAAAATATTATATTTGAGTTTATTTTTTCCAATTTAGGATTTAATTTTTTCTTTTAAAATATAGTTTTAATGCATTTCAATCTTAAATTTGTGCTATTATTGGAAATTTAAACTAATAATGTTATTTTTGGAATAAAAACTTAGAAATGTGTTATTTTAGACATTTGCCCTTTAATTTTTCCTATTAATTGTGGGCAATTCTGTAAAATACTATATTTTATGTTTTTTCTAAAATAATATAATTAGTTTAAATTTTTAATTATATCACAAATTTTTAAGATTTAAATATATAAAAAATTAAATGCTAAATTGAAGAAAATAATATAAATATAATGTTTTAACTTTATGTATAATTTATTTAAATTAAATAAATATTTTTACATTTTTTTAAAATTTTAATTTTATGGTTTTAGATTTACAATAAAAACTTTAAAACATGCTATTTTAAATTATTACTTATTTTTTATTATTATAAAAAAATAAAAATTCGAGAGCTATACGCCCACACAAATTCTAAGAGCCATGAGTTTCTAAATATCTCTAATGATTTGGAAGCCATCTTGCAAAATTTTCAGTATCTTTTTTTTTTGCACAAAGTTTCCTTTATCTATATTAGCTTCTTTTCATTTTAACATTTCCTATTAGTATTTTCTAATGAAACTATAAACTTTATTACATTGTAAATGAATGTCTACTAACAATTTGGAAAATGCAACGTATATATTGTCTTTCTTCGTCGTACAATTAATATACAAAATAGGAAAGGTGAGAAATCTATAAAAATATTTCTTTTCTTCTGAAAAGAGCATCGAATTGAAAGATTCTTTGGGACATGAGCCACATGAAGGGTACAATACACAAAGTCGCATATACCTAACTTCTGGACTGGACCGACCATAAACTTTCACTTCGTCCCACACACTCAACAAACAACCAAACAAACAAATATCAGTCTTGTTCCTGTTCTTGTTCCTTTTAATTAGTTTCTTGTTTTTCTTTTCTCTCTCTCTTTCTCTTTTCTTTGTTTGTTATCTCATCTTCATATAATCATATCACAAAGACAAACTTTTTATCCATAATTCATACGAAAATTGTTCCCATAAAAAAAGAGTGGCCGTAGACATACCAATAACATTTCTAAGACATGTTGTCGATACACTAAGAAAGAATTACCATTACAAACTACATTAATGTTATGAGTTCTAAATACTATCTATATTTTTGATATATTTTAAAACTTGACATTTATAAACTTAAAACCTAAAATCACCGGAAATCAGAAACATGTGATAAAAAGAGAATATGAAAAGAAGATAGAAAACAGGTGTAAATACCTTTTATTTAATTAACAAACAACTTCAAATCTAAATAAATAAACGAATACAATGAAAATAGATTTTATATTAGAAATGGTTTGTTTTTTTTTTTTCATTGAGTCACAACGAACCGACCCAGTAATATAATATTTTCGTACGAAAATTTAACATACTCATACGAATATTTAACATTCTTATACGAAGAAAGATGAAGTCGAACTTCACACTTTTAAAATGGACGTAAAGATGATGTAATCACTAACCCACTTATTTTTTTTATAGAAATCGTTTGTTTATGAAATAGAGTTTGGAAAAGTCATTTAAGAAACTACAACTATAAGGTACATTAGAGAAAATAAATATTAAAACTTTGAAGATAGAATTAATTTTGAATAAATTTTTTGTAGAAATTGTATAGTTAATGTTTTAATTTCAGTTAAAATTGGATAAACTTCCATTACATATGTAATTTTAAGTTTAAAAGAATATGATATATGGATTGATTCTTCAATAAAAAAAATTAGGTAGATATGTAAAAGATTTAAAAGTGACTTGACAGTATTTAAAAAAAATTAAAATATTAATGTGGACCCAAATTCTTTTTTTTTTAGTATAAATTTCATAAATGTGTTTGGTAAAGAGTAAAATTGAATGAACACGTGATTGCTATTAATGTCTAATTGGTTAGACACAACGAATAAACATCCATCCTAATCACAAGGATTCAAATTCTTGAATTGCAGGCAAGATGTTTTTTTTTCATTTATTTAATTTTACTTTATGTATTTTTATAATATTATAAAGGTGATAACCAAAAAAATGAAAATTAACAAATAAAGCATTAACACTACATGTAAGTTGTAAGCAAAGAGTTTTGATTTCACCATGTCTTGAGGTCAAAAGGGTGCCTCTAAATATTAAATAGATTAATATCATAAAATATCATATTTTAAATTTTTTTGTTAGGATCGAAAAAATATTCAAAATTTTAACTAAAAATATATGTCATAATATTATGTAGAATCATCAAAAACTTTCATGACGAGAAACTATTGAAAATCTCTGTAAACGTTTTTGAAAACATTCGATATTTTTGATATTTTAAATATTTAGAATAATTTAACTACAAAAAATATTTTAAGATTCTATATTTTGAAATTTTATTTTAAAAATATTGTCACTAAATTTTATTTTTAAAATATAATAAATTATTATGTGAAAAGATATTATTACCTATAATAAAGTATAAAACAATTAAAATAGTGTGTTTGAACCTTTGATTTCAATCTAAGATTTTGACTTCTCGTAAAAGAATTTCTTCACTTTTATATGAAATTTATGGTATTTTAGAAAAAAAAAACACTAGTGATGATTTTAAAATATCATAATTTTAAATTGTATTTTAAGTATTTAGTTAATGTAATGTAATTGATATGTAATAATTTAGTTAAAAACATAAAATTATTAAACTAAAATGGTTTAGCGTTAAATTATAATCTGCTAAAGGCATAGAGATTTCTTAAACATTGATGGAAATGATTATCAAAGGTCCATTTTATGTACCTTTAAGCTAAATTAATCTTAGTTGTCACTCTTTGGATCCCTTTTACTTAAATTTAACATAAATATGTTCCCACACATTTAAAAAGGAATCTTCTGGACTTTTCTAATACTTATTTATATATCGAAATTTGGTGTTGTATGAATACTACTAAAATAATATGAAAATAATTCAAAAAGTCAATCTTAATACTACTCATAGAATTCCAAAAGTCAAATCGATTTTTAATATCTAATGGGTTTACTACGTAACATGCCTATTTAAAAATATTTATTTAATATCTACAAATGGGCAATTTTTCAAACTAGTCTTTTATTTTTTATTTAAAATTTTTTTTAATAGTAATATTAATTTTAGTATTTAAATATCTTAAAACATTTTTTAATAAAAAAAAATAAATTCTAAATTAAAAAAAATAATATTTTAGTTTTACTTATAATTATCTTAGAATAAATAAATATTTTTACATAAAATTTATGCTATTTTAAAATTTTCATTTTAGTGTGTGTTAAATTTGGAATAAAAAGTTAAAAAGTGTTATTTTAATATATTAATGTTTACGCAAATCGTCTTATTGCTCTGTATATTTTGGTAATTTAACTTAAATTTAGGTTAAAATCTTTATAAAATACTTTGTGTTAGTTTTTTTTAGAAACATAAAATCATTTAAAACTTTGGATAATCGACAAAATAGTACTTTTTAAAGTGTTTGTTATAAATTTAGCAACACTAATTTATTTTTCCAATAATATCATAAATTTTATTATTAAAATAATTTAAAACATATTTTTAATAAAAAAAAATTAAAACATAAATTAGAAAAAAATAAATTCAAACATAATATTTTAATTTTATTTATAACTAATTTAAGAAAAATAAATATTTTTACATAAAAAATTGTGTTATTTTATAATTTTATTTTTATTGTACTAAATTTGGTAAAAAAAACTTAAAATAGTACGATTTTAAGATATTATTCTAAAACCTTCTTGCTAGCTGATTTTTTAAAATTATTATAAAAGATGATAAATATAAAACGTATTTTCAAAATAATGTCTTCATATATTTTAGTACAAATACAATCTCAATAATTTTGTCATTTTAAATTGTATTTAATTTTTCAAAAAAACTAGAATATGTAATCTAGAATGTATAAATGTGTGAAACAAGATATAATGAAAGGAGAAATGAATTTATTGAAAAAATAGTAAACAATGAAAGAAAGTGGAGAAAGAGAGAAGACATGTGGAGATCACATGGGATACTCTGCGCATTATTCTGCCCACCTCAAACTCCTAATCCATTATTTGTCTTGTAATAATTCACATTTTACTCATCTTTGCCTCCCACATTTTTAATACCTAACCAATTTCCATTATCTTTTTATTTAAACAATTGAGAACTTACCAATCAAATTTTACAGAAAACTAGTATTTGAAAAAGGAATTCACAAAAAATATATAGGGAGATTTAACAGCCTAAAAATTTCCTACAATTTGAAATGTAGTACATGTTTTCAAAACTTCTAAATCTAAATTTCTATTAGAGTAATACCGTAAACTAACATATTTTAAAGTTTTTTTTTATAAATTTAATATTTTAAATTTAAAATTCTAAAAATAAAACAAATTATTTTATGAAAATATATTTATTAGAAATAAATTATAAATATAACTAAAATATTATATTTGATTTTTTTGTTGTTTAAGTTTAATTTTTCATAAACAAAAGTTTTAAAATATTTAATATTAAATTTATGCTATTTTTTAAAAATTTAAACCGTTATATTTAGAATAAAAAGTTAAAAAGTGATATTTATGTTAATTATCATTTCTATTAAGTAACAAAGAGAAACATATTTATTTTATTATGATTTTCATATGAATGAGATTGACTCTAAAATACAACATTTATAGGCACATGTGTCTATTTATGTGTGAGAGATTTGAGCATAGAAGAAAAATATCTAGAAAATAGCACAAAAATCGATGAAGAAAAAAAGAGATATTGAGTAAAAAACATAAATAGAAAGTAAGACCCCATAAAAAAGTAGATGTAAGTGTTTTTGTTTGTCGTCACAACTTAGAATCGCAAAAAAGCAAATTCTTGATTTTTTTCTCTAACATTGTGATGTGTCATGTACTTCTTCATATCTACCATTGAATAACTTCAATAATATCTTTTTATGTTTATAATACATTTTATATATCTTATTACATTATCACAACCTTTTTTAAAAACTAATCTTTATTTATGAAGTATATAGTCTTCATGATGAAATATACAATATTTATGTTCGTTTTTCAGGCGTAACTTCTTAAGATTGTGGTAGATTGATGTTCATTCAGTTGTCGTAACTTGTAATTATCTACGGTTAAACGTTGTATCTTACGTTGTAATTTTTTTTATCGTTGATTAAAACAATAGTACGAGTAAAAATTTGTGATCAATTACAACTATAACTGTAATTATTAAAGGCAAATAAACGAATAATATATGTCATAGTCGCAATCGTAATATTAACTGCAACCGTAACCGAATTGTCGATGACAAACAAACTAAAAAGACTAATAACTAAAATAAGTAGTTCAATGAAATTAACTATGACCATTAGGTAAAGAACAATGAAAGAACAATGAGTTAAAAAACTACTAATCTCCACATAATCTACGTACAACTTGCTACGTAAATTACAATGGTTAGTAAACTGTATTAGCAATGTATAAACGAGAGAGAGATAGAGAGAGATAGAGAGAGAGAGAGAGCGAGAGATTGAGAGAGAGAGAGAGAGAGAGAGAGATAGACAGAGAGAGAGATTGAGAGATAGAGGGAGAAAGAGATTGAGAGAGAGAGAGATAGAGAGAGAGAGAGAGAGAGAGAGAGAGAGAGAGAGAGAGAGAGAGAGAGAGAGAGATGGTAAAATGGTGTAAGTGTGTTGAAGAAAGGAGATCACGTGGGTAGGATAAGAAAACGAATTGATGGGTTCATGGGAATGCTCTTATCGCGGATCTTGTTTCTTTTGACCACATTTTCTCTCTCTCTCTCTCTCTCTCTCTAATATTTTTACTTTAAAATTTCGTAATTTTTAATAAAAGAGAGAGAGATATTGTGTTTTGTGTTCACATGTAGTGTATAAATACATAGAAGTCTCCAACCCAACTCCAAAAGAAAAGCATAAAGCACAAAAACAAAATGACTTCATGGAAGAAAACAATCGCAACGCCATTCAAGAAAGCGGCAACGTTCTTTAACCAAACACAGCAAACGGCACACAACCGACACACAAACGCGAAAGCGAGAGAAGAACACGAGAGACGAACAGTGAAAGAACTTCAAGGTGACGTCATGGCTTGTGGTTATGAAGATGTCCTCGTCATGTGGTCAATTCTTGACAAGTCAAACTCTTCAAACAATCTCTCTTCTTAATTGCTATATTTTAGAATTTCAATTTGAAATTTTCATTTTCTCTTATGTGTATAGGTTTTCATTAGCCCGCCATGTCTCTTCTTGTTTCTTCTTCTTTTTATGTGGTCGAGGCTATTATTTTTTTTTTGTTAATTTTATCTGATGATTAGTTATTAATCCCTGTGATAATCTAATCGAATTCACGGTGTGATTTTTTAAAAAAACAATTCTCTAAAATAATATATTTTTAACTTTTTATTCCAAAAATATTATTATTAACTTATTTTTAATAATAACACAAATTTAAGATTAAAATATATTAAAATTTTATTTTAGTATAAATCAATTAAACTTTAAATTAGAAAAAAACTCAAATATAATTTTTAATTTTATATATAATTTATTTAGAGTAAATAACTATCTTCGTATAATTATTTATGAAAAATGGTCATTAAAATATTAAAATTTTGTGTTTGAGCCATTTAAATACTAAATTTTTAATGAACCATTTAAATAACACTGTTAATTCTGTTACTTATTTTTTATTTATTGGTATGTAGCTTTAGTTGGTTAAATAAGTAATATAGTTAAAGATGTTATTTTTGGTGTTAATAATGACTAATCGCATGGTTAAATCAGTACAATTAACTATAAATTGTTATTTAAGTGATTCATTAAAAAAGTTAGTATTTAAATGGCTCAAACGCAAAAATTCAGTATTTTAATAACAATTTTTCTTAATTATTTATGTTATTTTTAGAATTTTAATTTTAAAATATTAAATTTGAAATAAAAATTTTTAAAAATGTTATTACAGTGTATTATTCTTTCTAATGTTGGTTCTCAACGTTGAAGTTGTAAGCAATTTTATTTACTAAGAAATAAATATAACAGTTGAATAACAATGTAAAATTCATTAAAAAAAAATGTATCCAACAAAACTTTGTGCATTATCTCAGTAACGGATCTATGTAATTCTCAGTGGAGATAATGTTATCCATACTCTTATCCATTGCCCTTCAGATATTACACTTGAGCTCATTGATTGCCAAATCTATTGGAATTTTATAAATAACTCATATCGAAAAATTCAATTTTTACTGGTTTTTTGAAATGAACCATAATTAGACTAAATTATGCGATTTCATTATAACATTTATTAACAGAATTTCTATGAGATGTCAGTGTCGGGTTGGTTTTTCAGTTACGGTTAATTCAGTTGAGATGAAAAATCAGACCAAATTATCACATATTTTTTGGTTTGGTACGGAACCGGTTTACATGTCTGGTTATTTTGTCAATTATAACAACAGATCTAACAACCCAAAACAGTAGAACATGTGACAGAAAACCCCACAAACAGTAAATCGATTTATAAGATTTACAAATTATAACAATTAGATGGCAGCCCTTAAACTTAGGAAAAACACAATCATTGAATCCACAGAAAAAATTAATAAGAAAAAAAAGTACAGCCGTATAAGGAATAGTATGAGGTAATGTGATGAATAATACGATGTGATTTTATTAAAGTGAAAGTGGGACAAATATGATTCCAAAAACGTGGCTTGTCTTCTCCATCATCTTCATTAACATCCCTAACATGTTCAAACATCTGATCACAGAGCTGACCTCACTTCTCAGCAACCTAACATGGTCCAAAGTTGGTCTTGAATTTAACAAGATCGTAAATGGAAAAAGAACCGTTAATAGAGTAGTAGTAGAGTTCGAATCCATAAATTTGATGAAATTTTTATTTATTTAATATTTATAATAATAGTATTTTCAAAATGAATATCAAATTTTTGTATCAATATCGAAGATTGTAATTACGAATTTATCTTGTTTGGACTCATTTCAAGCAACCTAACATGATCTACGAATTTATGAATTTGATAAAAAAATTTATTTTTATTTAATATTATGGTAATAGTATTTTCAAAATGAATACCAAATTTTTGTATCAATATCGAGGATTATAATTACGAATTTATCTTGCTTGGGCTCATTTTTAAGTAATCTAACATGATCTAGAGTCGGTCCCGAATTTAATAAGGTTGTAAACAAAAAAAAGAACCGTTAACGGAATATTAGTAGAATTCGAATTCATGAATTTGATAAAAAAAATTATTTTTATTTAATATTATGGTAATGGTATTTTTAAAATGAATACCAAATTTTTATATCAACATCGAGTACCGCAAACACGAATTTGATATGATTGGGTTCAAACCAGATTTCATCTCAAAATTTAGATATATACATATTTTTGGATTTTATGTTCCAATACACAAACGACATATGGAGAGATATTTCTAGCATATCAAGAGTCTAGATACTATTGGTTTGATCAAGGGTAACTATTGATATCTGGACAGAGCAATGAATCCATTGTCTCTGAGAGTTCCTATACTATAAAGTTGATATGAAGAGACTTTGAATTATATAATTTGCACATAAACTCATGATCTCATAGAGTTTATACTGTCCCAAACTTATCAGCTAAAAAGGGTGGTACTTAAACGTTGTGTAATGGATTCTAATTAAGACCAGATCAAAAGGTTCCCCAAGTGAAAGTGTGTCGATTTCGATTTTTGAACATGTCGTTTACGAGTATGAACAAAGTTTAAAGATATTTAAGAGAAAGATCTTTATTAATGGCATTGGATTCCTCGGATGTCCTCAAACTACATGAAACTTGATAGGAATGGAACAAATGCAATAGAAAAAAGATGAAAAAACGAAGTTACATTACATATTCAATCCCTAGTTATTTTAGGTGTTTGAACCAAGGACCCACCTCTTCTAAGTTCAAACTGAGGTTTTTCACTAGCTAAGATCATTTCTTTTTCTTTTGTGCTTTAAGATTCTTTTGAACACGAGTTTTTGTTTGGAAAGTGGTCGGATAACTTACAATCTAAGATAGAACAAAAATCCAATTTTAATGGACAACTTATGACTAATGTGCTATTGTGTCTACTTTGTAGATGAATTTGTATCACTTACGTAGTGCTAACTGTGAATTGTATTGGGGAATCATGATTTTATTGTTTAATGAGTTGGAGATCACTTCGTTAATGTTTGAACTGTATATTCATTTACTTGATCAGTTTTGATGAAAAAAAAAGAAGAAATTGGCAGTTGGACAAGGTATATAATAAAAACTAGGAATTGACCGGTGATATTCGTCATATCCGGCGACGTTTTTCATCTCCGACGACGTTCATCATCTACATCAATATTTATTACCGATTTCATCTTCGTTGCGAGATCTATTATTGACGCCAAAATCTATGTCGACGTCATCTTTGCCGAGATACGAAGATTTCTCTTCTCTTTCTATATCTTACCTATCCATCTTTTCCGTCGATGTGCTCATAAAATTTCGACAAAATGGGTGACAGAAAGAAATTCCTAGAGTTTATGGCGGAGGCGATGAAGAGTCGATGGAGTGAGATCGCGTGATTAAAAATGAGGGAGATGAAGAGGATAGTTTAGTTTTTTTTAATTAAAAATATTATATTTGGTAGTTTATGGTTGTGATGTTATTTCGGTCACTAAAACTTAATTTAGTGTCAAATAAGTCAATTGTCTAACAATTTAGGGGGAATTACTAAAAATAACCTAAAACTTGCTTGCAATTGTAAGTTTAACCTCCATGAAAACATTTTTGCAAAACTAAACTATGAGGTTAGAAAAATTACTAAACACTCCTTTTGACTAAAAAATAATGTAGAAATGTCAATTACGTTTCAGTCCCTTCATGTTTTTTTGGGATCAAAACAGACTTCTCAAAAAGTTTGTTTCAACCGGAATAAACTGTTTTTCACCAAAGCAGACTTCTCGAGAAGTCTTCGAGGTTTATTCCGACTGAAACAAACTTCTCGGAGAAGTCTGTTTTGATCGGAATAAACTTCGAAGACTTCTCGAGAAGTCTGCTTCAGCCGGAATAAACTGTTTTTCTCACCAAAGCAAACTTCTCGAGAAATCTTCGAGGTTTACTCCGGCTGAAACAAACTTTTTGGAGAAGTTTGCTTTGATCGGAATAAACCTCGAAGACTTCTCGAGAAGTCTAGTTCAGCGAGAATAAATAGTTTTTTTCACCAAAACAGACTTCTCGAGAAGTCTTCGAGGTTTATTCCGGCTGAATCAGACTTCTCGGAGAAGTCTGCTATGATTGGAATAAACTTCGAAGACTTCTCGAGAAGTCTGCTTCAGCCACAATAAACTGTTTTTCTCACTAAACTAGATTTCTCGAGAAGTATGATTTGGTGAGAAAAATAGTTTATTCCGGTTAAATAGATATTTATTCCGATCAAAGCAGACTTCGAAAAGTGTGCTTTGTATTTTATTTGCAAAGCAGACTTCTAGAGAAGTCTGCTTTGTAAATATAATACAAAGCACACTTCTCGTAACTGTATGAATTGGAAAAATAAAATCAAAGCCAAAATACGAAAACTAATCTTCGATCTTGATTTTTTAGCTAAACGACTTAAAAGATGACTGATATAGACTCACAGAAGCTTGTTTTAATGGATAATGATGAGCTTTTGCAAAGTTGGAAGCTTTTGAATGTAGTGTGAAGAGAGAAATTGGAAGAAAATGTTAGTAAAATGAAAGAGGTTGAGATAACTGAGATTTGATGAAAGAATAGAGGTAAATGATGGGTGTGTCGATGGAATTAAGAGCTCCCAACAACCACGACAATGGTGGTTGTGTGCAATGAAAAATATGACATTTTCGTAATATTTTTGAAAAATTTGTTCATAATGGTATTTGTGTTATTTTTTTAAGGTAATTACAAATTTGTAAATAAAGTTATTGTTGAATGATAAAAAAGAGATACAAAGTTAGTTTTACAAAAATAAATTTAAGCAGGTTAAACTTGCAATTGAATGCAAATTTTAGATCAATTTTGCAAATGTCCCTAAAATTTATTCAAACAGATTATCAAAAAACTGAATTTTAAATATTAAATTATATAATACTCATATTTATTTTAAATTTCTTATATATTTTAAACTTTTTTATTTTAAATTAATTAGTTATAATGATATTTGAAATAATATTGTACAAATTTAATATTGTTATTTGAAATTTAATAATGTAAAGATGGCCATTTACATTAGGGTTGAAAACTTTAGTTATGAATAATGGTGAACAAATTGAAAACAATAAGAAAGTTAGGGTACAAAGTATAGAACGAAGGAAATATATACGCTTCAACGGCAAAGGGATAAGGCAAAAGAAAAAAGGATTCTGCTAGCGAGAGAGCGAGCCAGAGAGAATGACAAGCGTGAGTGGGTGTGGGTCAGTGAGCCTTATTACTAACCGCAGTGCATTTTGGGGAAGCGGACTGCAACATCGTACCGTTTTTCTGAAGTCATGGTCGTCGTCTTCTTCTTCTTCGCTTCAGTCTCGGTCCATAGTGGTTGAAGCCAAAACCAAAACCAGTAGTGAAGATCGAATCGCCCGCCATTCTCGCATCCGTAAGAAGGTACCGTTTCTTCGCTTTGAAATTTCATTCAATCCTTACCCAGTTATCTCTATAAGACTTTGTATTCGTTACTTGGTACAAGTTCGGGTGTTGATGAATTGGGTGTTTTTTGTTTAGAATTTCGAATTGAAAATGGTGCTAGAAATAGTATTTTGATACTCTGAAGAATTTGTAACCAGTTCTAGCAAATTCAAGCACATGTTATATTGAAAATCTCTTGAAGATTTTAGTTTCGAGATTACTGAAAATTGTTGCATTATCCTATAAATTGAGTGAAACTGACAGTGAACTAACTAATAGAAGAAGGGAAATGTGATTAATTGCTGTCCAGATTTTACTCAGAATTCTTCCAACGCTACTGTGAGCAGTTTTGATCCATGAATGTTGTTTTCTTTGCTTCTCATTACTGTTACACTCCTCATAGGTTAACGGTACAACAGAGAGGCCAAGGCTCTGCGTTTTTCGCTCAAACAAGCATCTTTATGTCCAAGTGATTGATGATACCAAGATGCACACTTTAGCTTCTGCCTCCACCAAACAGAAACCTCTCTCTGACGAGTTCGACTACACTTCTGGACCCACCATTGTAAGTTCTATCTTTATACCCACCTTCAAAGATCGGGTTGCAAGTAATCAACTTGATAGATATATGGTAAAACCATATGTAGCACACAAGTCACTTGACTCGATTTTTCTTTTAGGCATGTATACTGATTTTCAATATGTTGAAACCCTTTGGTATTTGCGTAGGAGGTAGCTAAGAAAGTTGGGGAAGTTATAGCAAAATCTTGCTTGGAGAAAGGGATCACAAAGGTGGCCTTTGATCGTGGTGGTTACCCTTACCATGGACGCATTGAAGCTCTTGCTGCTTCAGCACGTGAACATGGTCTTCAGTTTTAACCGTTTTTCTTTTCTTTCTGTCTGAGGAAACACAATTTGAATGTCGAGAGAAGCCATTGAAATGTTGAAATTTCTTCATATATGATTGAAGACTGTTCATTGTTGATTAGAATTCTTAAGTGGCTGGTTTTGTTCTTCAATTGAGATGTGAAAAGTGTAATTCTAGTTGGCATGAATTCTTACAATGAAAAAGGAACAATATGTAATGGATTGCTATTGTTACAGAGCAGAAATTTCCGATTTCTAAATAGAATTCATCATGCACTACCCAGCAGAAATTTTGAATCTTTTTTTTTTATCTTCTCAAAAACTTCAGTATCAATCACTGACTTTAGAGAATTTTCTTGCAGTGGGAAAACTTTGAACAGAAAGAAAAAGAAAAGTCGAAAAACAATCTCCGAAAAAAATATTAAATGGCAAAACTGAAAGGGCAGAGAAAGGAACTGTCACGCAAATCTAATTATTTCCCGCGTCGGCGTCGCTACGGCGGGAAATGCTGACCGGACGGGAGAGCTTGTTCCGGTTGATTGGAAAGCGCCGGCGGTTTCTTCCCAATCACCACGATCTTCTCACAGCTTCTACTCCGGTATCCATCTTTTTCCTCAAACTTTCCCCCATTTTTCGCAACAATATTAAAGTAAATCTCTTTATCCGATCTCCCTAGAACTCATTGAATCTAGAGATCGACGACTGTGGCAATCTCATCTCAGCAGCCGGAGAGAATTTCCGTTTGTCGGAGGATCTGACTTCTCCCAGCAAAATCTCTGGTGGGTATTTAAGAATGGTTTTGTCTTGTTCATCTGTGTTAGGAATTTCGAAAACTAACAAATTCCTCTGCTTCACCAGATAATTTGAGTCTATCCGGGAAGAAGAAACGAAAATTAACTCAGACCACTCTTCTTCAGTCAAATTTTTGGTCAGGGCCAAAACAATCGGAAGAGAGTCTTTTAATCCGTACCCAGCAACAACAATCAATAATCGATTCCGAAACTTCTGAATTCAACTTGGCAGAAAGAAGCGAGATTAGTGATTCCCTTTGCTCCAAGTTTGATGATGTCTCATGTTCTCCAAGTACTGAGGAGATTACGAAAACTTTAACTTTAGATGAAGCCAATAGTGAGGCTATTCAAACTTTCATAGTTGGTAGGAAGTTCAGTGACGTTCAGGATTTAGAAATTGGGGATAATATCTGTCTGTTGAGACACCCTGAGAATGTCAAGGATCCCAACGCTATCAAGGTTTTGATTTCCTTTAACCTGCGATTTTGTTTGAATTCTGCTCTTTAATCTATCGGCTAAAGTATCAAATTTCCTTTTTCACATCAGGTTCTTTATGCAGACTCTGGGCTGTCTGAAATGCTTGGGTATCTACCTAAAGATGTTTCCCAGTGCTTGTCCCCGCTGATCGACAAGTATGACCTTACATTTGAGGTTGGTGACTCATTTATATGCCTTCTTGCTTTCCTTGCTCGGGTATAAACTATAAAGTTAAGATATACAACATCATGTGCATATGATGTAGCGATACATTCTTTGCAGGGAACAATAACATCTGTTCCAAAACATTCTTCTGAAGCTGTTCCAATCAAAATTGTTTGTCACAAGATGGCATCTGATGGTTGGAAAGAATTTGAATTTGCTGGAGATTTTAAACCTTTGTGGGAGAAAGTTCTTCAGGTTGTTGAGCATCAGATGCAATATCTGCCTAAAACAACCAGATACCAGTTAAACTTCAACGTATTAGTACAAGAGGTTCTAAGAAGTTGCTCTCACCTTTTCACAGCTGATGAAAAGGCATTTTTGGGTATTCACCTAGGATTTCCTCAGTTTTTATTGTTTCGGTTTTCAATAGGTTGGAGTGAATGATTTGCTTATCTGTACTTTTAATCCTTGTCTTGATTTACAGAATCTTTCCCCGCTCTTTCAGATGATAGCCAAAGAATTTTTATCCGTCTTTACACACGTAAAGGTATCTTTCTCTATTAGATTTCCTTTTTGCATTACCCCTTGTTGTTTTGTTTTGTTTGCTCCCAGTATCTTGTAAATGGTACTAGACAAACCTTAGTTTCAGAAACTATGTCTTGTACCGTTTCAAATAAACATTCTGTGGCTATTGATGGTGTAGATTAAAATGACGCTAGGTTTTGTAGGAAGCTATATGGTCTCAGCTGTAGTGTTTGGGCAACTGGAACTGGCTTCTCACTAAGTTTTTTTTCTTGTTTGAAGGTAGTTGCATTTCTGGTGGTTTTTTTTATAGATACCTTTCTTTGAAGTTGTCAGTGTACCAGAAACACTGCTTGAATCACTTAAGTTGCATTTCTTATGCCCCTTATAATACATTTGTAAATTGTTTTGATGCCTGTTCGTTCAGGACCTTGGTTTAGGCTATCAAATATCTCATATCCCGAGGTGTCTGATTCTCTTCAAGCCCTGAATGATCTAACAGGTAAGTGATATGTGCTTGAACACATTCGGATACACACACATAATAATTTCTCCTAGTCGCTGAAAACTTTTATGTGCATGTTGATATCTATATAATGTTCAGTAAGGGGATTTATGAGTTCGGTGAAAGACGCAAATGAACTAGATTACCAAAAGATGAAGGAGATCATAGAGATGCTTAACGTCACTGAACTTCGTGATATCTTATCAATGAACAAGGTTGGACCACACTTTCTTAAATATGTTCGCTCTGTTTATTGGAAGTATTGGATGCCAAGGGTTGGTTCTCTTATTGGTTTGCTTGCAATATGATGTGCTTTATTCGTGGTTCAGGTGTTCAGTCGCGGCTCAAGAAAGAGAGACCTTATTAATTCACTTTGTTCTTGTTACAATGATGGAACGAGGTTCATTTTTTTCTTTGTAGTTAGACTTTTATAGCTTATTTCCTCTCTTAGCAGATTCTGTATCTCTTTGAGGTTTAGTTGTTTTGTTTAAATTTTAGGATAAGTATAGCAACAGCGATACTAGAAAGAACAGGTCTATGCGCTACGATATCTAATACGGCTGAATCTCTCATATGGCGTGTTGAGGTGAAGTTTTGGTTTATCTACTTTAGCTGACCTTATTATAGGACGAGAAGAAATAACTTTCCCTTTATGTTGCAGAGACTTTTCTTCCTCAATGGAGAGCAAGATCTATCCTCTTTTATTCTGCTGGATCTCGGTATTATCAAATACCCAACTTACAAATGCATTCGGTCAGAGCAAATATTTTCGGACCGGACTAAGCTTTTAGCATATGAAGAGGTTTTTATTTGTCTATACTGAGGAAAAGGAACTGGACTTGTTTGTCTACAAAATCTCAAAGCTTTAATTACAGGCCATTGAAGTGGCTCAGTTGATGGATGAGTCCCTTGACAGTGAGGATTCTCGGACAGTGTTGAAATACATCATGATTGCTGAAGCCCGCATATCCAGTTCTTCTTTGGATCTGGCGCATCATGCTGCGTTTAATTGCTTCACAGCTCCATGGATTTACTCAAAGATTGTTCTTTTAGGAGTTTCCTTTCTTGAGAACCACAAAAGGCATGTGAAAACAAACCATCTCGTCTTTTTTTACTTGTTTCAGATATTCTGTCTTTTTGGCTGTTGAAACTTCTGTCAATGGTTTCAGGTATAACCAAGCAGTTTATCTGTTGAGGCGACTGCTCAGTTGTTTCAATTGTGACAGGAGACGAGGATACTGGACAGTCAGGTTATCAACAGATTTGGAGCACATGAGACGTCCGAATGAGAGCCTTTCAGTAGCAGAGCAGGGACTATTGGATCCCTGGGTGCGTGCTGGTTCAAGAATAGCTTTGCAACGACGCATTCTTCGTCTGGCGAAACCTCCAAGGCGCTGGAGAACTCCCACCTTTTCAAATCTCGTAGAAGACAAGATCCCAGAGGTCCTTTTTTCTACTCCAAAGTGAAAGGAAAACACAAAACAAAGAAATCCAATTCACCTTCCTACCTTCTCTCAAATGTGCAACTTTGCATTTTCAGGTTACCATTCAAGGGAGATCACTGAATTGTGAAATTGGCATGAAAAAAAGATTTTATGGAGAAGATGGCGAACAATGTGGAGTCGAGCAGCTCGCATTGCAGTACTACGGTGGAGAAGGAGGAGAATGGCTAGGAATTCATACAGAGAGTAGCATTTGGTTAACCATTTTCGGGCTTCTCATGTGGGACATTCTATTTTCTGATGTCCCGGGTGTTTTCCAAACCCGATTCCAGGTTAATGAAGCTCACTATTAGTCTCACACAAGGAAAATGAAAGTCATGATTTGTTTATGTTTTCCTGTTCTTGTGCAGACTGCTCCATTGGACTTAGAGACCGAATCCTTCTATCTAACCAGGAAGGAAACGATTGAGTCACAGCTCGAGAAAGTTGCAAACGGAATGGCTGAAGAAATACTTATCATATCATATGAAACACACCGTGGAACAGCGTGCAGAGGAGTGGCCTGGGAACAGTTTTCGTTAGAGGAACTGAGAGCAGCAGTGACTTGTGTTGGAGGTGTGTGTGTAGCATCGCTGTGTCGGTATTTAGCTCAAGACTATAGGAGCTGGTGCAGTGGAATGCCTGATCTACTGCTATGGAGGTTCAAGGAGAATGGTTATGAAGGTGAAGCTAAGCTTGTGGAAGTAAAATCAGAGAAAGACAGGTTATCAGAACAGCAACGAGCTTGGCTTCTGCTTCTAATGGATTCAGGCTTCAATGTTGAGATTTGCAAAGTAAGACCTGCTTGTTTAATTAAAGCTTAATTTATAGAGATTAAACACTCAAAAACATGATTTGTTGGATAATGAATTGTTTCCTTAAGAGAGATTTCAAATATAAAGGGATCACATTGAATTTGTGATCTTGTAATTGATCAAGTAGCCGTTGTGTTGAAGACTAATTTGCTCTTAAAACAATTTTTTATAAAGATATTTGTAAACTTTGACAAAGAGTGGTCCTCACATGTTGTAGATAGATACTAGATGACGTCAAAAAAAAAGATACTAGATAGATCTTTGTTTATGCTTTTGAGTTTTGATTGTTATCTTAATTTTGCCTTTTTGTGTTCATTTTGTCTCAAAGAATATGCCCTTTTGGGGATGAGAAATTTTATTTTAACTTTAGTAGTTGTTGTAGATGATATTTTTTTAGAATTTATTCTATCCATAAATTTTAAGAAGTATAAACGGAGAAAATAAATTATTAAATATAAAGAGTAAATATTTTAAATAATAATTTTAAATTATTTATTCTAAATCTAGCAATGTAAAATTAAAATTCAGAAAATAGCATAAACAACTATTTAAAAATACTTATTTATTTTAGATAAATTATACATAAATTTAACATTATATTTGAGTTTTTTTTATTTATGGTTTAATTTTTTTATTAACAATTTTTTTTAATATATTTTAATTTTAAATTTTTGTTATTATTAGAAATTTAAATTAATGATAAGAAATGTACAATATAAAATTAGATCATCTTTCAAATAAAATAAAAATGAGAAACTCAAATAATAAGATACTATGAAATTGTTTATATAGAAGGGAACAATTCAAATCATTTTATTTTAGAATTTCACAGATTTTTACTTTATAAAATTTTTTTATCAACATGATCATTTGAACTTTGTTTTTCAATGGTATAGTAATTATTTAATTTTTACTAATTTACTTTTCTTATAAATTTTTAAAAATATCAGAGAACAACTATTTTTCCTTTTTATTTTATTTTTAAGATATAACTTATTAGTAAAAATTATATTTAAATTAAAAATTTAATTCATTTTGTGATATGATCCAAAAATATAAGAGTAATACCCAAAAACTTATGATATTTTAATATTAAATTTGTGATACTTTTGAAAATTTAAATTAATAGTCGTATATTTGAAACAAAAACTTAAAAAATGGTATTTTGTCAATTGTCCAAAATATAATGATATTATGTTTTATTTTTATTTATGTTAAGAATTAGTAACTTATAAATTTAGCATCATTGTTTGGAACTTCTATTATATTTTCTTAATTTGCTATAATTTTCCTTTTCTCCTTTTCCTCTTCTAGTTTTTTCCATTTTACAACCTTTTTGGCTTTAATGAAACTATATTTATATTTTAGTACATGTATTCTATTTTATTAATTTGCTATAAATTAAATTATTTACAAATATATAAAAGAAATTTAAAAAAAAATATTTCTATGTGTATCAAAATCTAATTGAAACTTCTTTTACATGTTATATAATGAGATAGTGATAAAATTTTAATTGTAATTACTATAGAATATGTATGTGTGATTTCAAATTTGATTGATTATAATATGTTATAGTGTGTGTATTGTTGTTAAACAAGTAGTCAATTATTATAAGAAAAGGGATATACTTTCGGTTTTACTTAGTGCTATGCACAGAATTGTAAAAGGAAAACATAATTTGTCAATGAAAACAACATATAATTTTAAAAACATTGTTAAGTAATTAAATCCATATATGGACACAATTTAAAAAACAGTTAGGAAGCTAAAATAAATAGGGTTCATTTCATTGTATTTTTTGAGTTTTTTTTAGTTACTTAAACCGTAATTTTCTTTTGTAAACTATACAAATTTAATAAATTATTATAATTACTCAAATTCCGTTAACGTTTAAACGCTAAATTGCTATTAACCTAATTTTAATTTGAAAATATGATTTAATTTGGGTTAATTTTGATGTTAAAAATATATTTTTAATTAAAACAAAATTTAATAGTAATTTAACGCGTAAATGTAAAGTGGATTTGTGTAATTGTAATAATTTATTTAGTTTGTGTAGTTTATAAAAGCAAAACATATTTTATATAACTAAAAAAATTAAAAAATACAGATAAAAATATGTTTATGTATAATTTTTAAAATTTTAATTGATGTAAGTAAATCTAAATAAATATGATATTTTATAATTATTAATTAGCAATTAGAGCAATGGACAACCAAAATAACGAAATTCAAAAGTGTTGTCATCAACACAATTCACAGATTACAGACACAACAAGGAAACCTCAAAGTAAAAGAAGTAGTTAAACTAGACGAAGTCGTCTTAGTTGACTCCTCACGAAAGCTGAAAATTTTCTTTCGCCTTTTACTTCAACATTACTTCTTTATCTACTTCTTCTTCACCGTCTCTTTCATCTGGCAGATCTAAAAGAAGTAGGGAGATTACGAGATAACGATGAGAAAGGGAGATTTAACCCCTGAAAGAGATCGTCAGATTGAGGAACATGAGATGCAGGAAACTCGGTTTAGTCCTGAAACAGAGAGGTCTAAGAGGAATAAGAATGTTAGAGAATACCAAAGAGAGGAAGAAGATGATGAAGAAGAGGAGGAATCTGTGGAGGGAATATTTGAGAGCAGAGAGGTTCCTTCGTGGAAGAAGCAATTAACGATTAGGGCTTTTGTGGTTAGCTTTGCGCTAAGTATCTTGTTTAGCTTCATCGTTATGAAGCTTAACCTCACAACAGGAATCATCCCTTCTCTTAATGTCTCTGCTGGTCTTTTGGGGTTCTTCTTCGTCAAGTCATGGACCAAGATGCTTCATAAATCTGGTCTTTTGAAACAACCCTTTACTAGACAAGAGAACACAGTTATTCAGACTTGTGTAGTTGCTTCCTCAGGCATTGCTTTTAGCGGTAATAGAAACAAATACTCAAAACTTTTGCATCAAGATTGGAGTTTTTTTTCTTCTTCTAGATTTGTGTTTTTTTTTCTCATAAAAAGACAAAATCTTTGATGAAACTTCCTCCCACGCATTTCACCTGCTCCTAATTTTCCTTGTTTTGTTTATTAAATTAAATTGCAACAGGAGGATTTGGGACTTACCTGTTTGCAATGAGCGAACGAATAGCTAACCAGTCAGGAGATGCTGTCCGTGGCGTAAAGGATCCTTCTCTGGGTTGGATTATAGCTTTTCTCTTTGTTGTCAGCTTTCTTGGCCTCTTCTCTGTTGTTCCTCTTCGAAAGGTTTGGTTTCTGCTTCTTCTTTCTCTTGTGGAAACCCAAAAAGGGAGTTAAAGTTTACCATTTTGCAGATAATGATAATAGACTTCAAACTAACTTACCCAAGTGGCACTGCAACTGCTCATCTTATCAACAGCTTTCATACTCCTCAAGGGGCAAAGCTGGCCAAGTAAGAGCCTTTCACCTTCTTTTTTTGGCTTACTAGTTTATTGAGTTCTCTGCATTATTGGACCTTGTGCTCTCTGTATCAGGAAACAAGTGCGAGTTTTGGGGAAATTCTTCTCCCTTAGCTTCTTTTGGGGTTTCTTCCAATGGTTCTTTACTGCAGGTGAAAATTGTGGGTTTAACAGCTTCCCTACTTTTGGACTTAGAGCTTACGAATACAAGTAAGCATTATGATAATACCTGACGCATTGCCTTTGGCTCCTAAGCTATGGTTATGGTTCTTTATTTTATTGAAATCGATGTTGGATAGGTTCTACTTTGATTTCTCAGCAACATATGTGGGTGTTGGTATGATATGCCCATACATTATCAACATATCTCTTCTTTTGGGTGGAATTCTCTCTTGGGGACTAATGTGGCCTCTCATTGAAACCAGAAAGGGAGATTGGTTCCCTTCTAATGTAGACTCTAGTAGCATGAATGGTCTCCAAGCTTACAAGGTATTATAATTCCTGCATACACTCAGTTTCTTATTATGTCTTTATTTATTTTTTGCTGAAACAAATTGTTGTTTTGCTTATTAAGGTGTTCATAGCTGTTGCTATGATCCTAGGAGATGGTGTATACAACTTTTGCAAGGTGTTGAGCCGAACACTTTCAGGACTATTATCGCAGATCCGAGGTAAAACTGGTTCTCTTGCACGCGAAGAAAAAGAAGGAGAAGAAGAAGAGGCTCCTGCTTCCCCATTGACCCCAAAAATATCATATGACGAGCAGCGTAGAACAAGATTCTTCCTTAAAGACCAAATACCATCATGGTTTGCTGGTGGAGGGTATGTGGTTATAGCTGCAGTATCAACTGCTATACTCCCTCAAATGTTCTCTCAGCTGAGATGGTACTACATTCTGGTAATCTATGTCTTTGCCCCTATCTTAGCTTTCTGCAATGCTTATGGAGCCGGGCTCACTGATTGGTCACTAGCATCAACCTATGGAAAGCTCGCCATATTTACAATAGGAGCATGGGGTGGTTCAGACCATGGAGGTCTTCTTGCAGGTTTAGCAGCTTGTGGAGTGATGATGAACATAGTATCCACAGCTTCAGACCTGACGCAGGATTTCAAGACTGGTTACTTAACACTGTCATCTCCAAGGGCCATGTTTGTGAGCCAAGTGATTGGAACAGCAATGGGATGTCTGGTTTCACCCTGCGTGTTTTGGCTTTTCTACAAGGCTTTTGATGATCTTGGCCTCCCAAGCAGCGAATACCCAGCACCGTTTGCTACTGTTTACAGAAGTATGGCCAAACTCGGTGTTGAAGGTGTTTCTTCTCTACCAAGAGACTGTCTTGTGCTTTGCTACGCCTTCTTTGGTATAGCCATTCTCATAAACATAGTAAAAGACGGTCTTGGTAACAGGTGGGGAAGGTTTGTTCCACTTCCCATGGCAATGGCTATACCGTTTTTCTTAGGGCCTTACTTTGCAATTGACATGTGTGTGGGCAGTTTGATTTTGTTTGTGTGGGAGAGACTTGATCCTGCAAAGGCTGAAGCTTTTGCAACAGCAGTTGCTTCTGGTTTGATATGTGGAGATGGGATCTGGACTTTGCCAAGTTCAGTGCTCGCTATAGCTGGAGTTAAACCTCCTATTTGCATGAAGTTTCTCTCAACTGCAACCAATCATAGAGTCGACAAGTTCTTGCAAGGATCCTCTTAATTTATTGTTTTTTTTTTGAAAGCTCATTGAGATGGATCTGTTGAGAAGAAGGAAAAAAGTGTAATCATGTTTGAGTTTTGAAGAACAAACAATGAAGTTGCCGTGGTCATTCGTATAGATAATTGAGAGACGGTTTGTTGTACTAAACAAACATGCTTTTTTTTTAATACAAAAGCATGGTCGGTAAACACATACTATTCAAGAAACCTGCAAATAACAAGAAAACCATGATGATGAGAGAGCATAAAAGAGGCATTTAAATCAGCCTAATTCAAATTTGTAAACTTTCCATTATTGAAGGTTTTATTAAACATAATGCCTCTAAAGGTCCATTGTTCACTTGGCCCAATATTGAAGCATAGAAAAATTGACGAGGTTATATATTTCTCACGTCTGTGGATTATTTGGTAAGAAAACGAAAACACAACGGCATTTATTCACCATATAACATTTGAACCAAAATACCATAAAGCATCATCTCTCAGACCCTCATAGAGCAAGAGTGGCAAAACATCAAGCATTCCCATATTCAGCAAGTACAAACCATATTATTATTATTATTATTATTATTATTATTATTATTATTATTATTATTATTATTATTATTATTATTATTATTATTATTATTATTATTATTATTATTATTATTATTATTATTATTATTATTATTATTATTATTATTATTATTATTATTTATTTTATCGATGGAGAGAGAGCTGAATAGATCAGCAGTAGAACATGACACGCTTCACATTCTCTTTAAGTGCTGGGAGTGGTCTCACTGCAGCGTTCACGTTAGGACCACGTGTATTTCTACCACCCATCCCACCTCCACGTGCCATGCTCCCACTAGCCATCGAACCACTGTCTGATGATGTCTCTGGCTCCATGTAGAATCTAGCCCTGAAAGCTACTAGATGCGCATAGTATGCAGGCGGCACTACAGTATCCCCCGCAAACACAAACAGTTTTATCTCTCTCTCGTTTACATGTCATAAAAATATATCTTCAAGCTTATTAAGGGAAAACAAATAAAACTCACCAATGGAGACTGAACGTGTACATCTCGCATACCTGCAAGTTAAAAAAAAAGAGTAGTTTGATTAAATGTTACTCTTTTTTTCCGTTGCTATGAATTTATTTTTGTAAAACAACCAACATGAAGGTCTTACGTGTAACATAAGTTATTGGTCAGAGTTTGAAGTTCATCTGCACTGAAGTTGTTATCATCCCAAAGAACGTGGTAATGAGCAGGTCGAGATGTTCCCTGTTCATTGAATTTTACTCTTTAATAAATCTTTATTTATATATATGATTATATAACTGTTTTCTTTGTATAAAGGATTTACCTGAATACCAGCATGGCTACAGAGATAAAAGTCGAATTCTGTAGGGTGACATATTTTGGAATCCACAACAGTGCCTAGAGATAAAACAATAAACAAAAGGTCGATCTTAAAGTTAAACCAAACTAGAAAAGAAAAGAAAAAGCTCCTACAACAATTCAAACTTGTCTCACCTGGTAATATGTTTCCACTTCTATCCACAGACTGACGATCATTATGGTTTTGCGCAAACAGCCTCGTGTGATGTCGTTTCTGCACCACCACAAACGTCACTTTTGGCTTATACCCAGCTTCCAGCGAAGCACATGCCTGAAATGTTTTGAGTTGAATTCAAACGTTAAACACAAGACAACTTGCTCCCAAACACAAGCCATTTTCTTGTTAGAAGTATAACCCATACCTTGTGGATAGCATGGAGCTCATACTGCAAAACTTGATTAAACTGTCCTTCACTGACTCCGTCCCTACAGCACAATTACCATATAAAAATACATGTATGTATGGAATAGAAAGATACACTATTATATGGCAAAGTATGCGCCAATAGAGCACTTAATACCTACCTGTAGAATATGATCCTTAACGGCTTATGCCCAGTTGATCTACGGAAGGCTATCAGCAACTCCCTGTTCCAAAATAAGGAAAACAAATCCAAAACATCTATTACTTGAGTAAGCTGAAGCTAAAATATCAATTCAGAGTGCAGTTGCTCAAAATCGAGACACCTACTTTATCATCCCACCAGTCACCACCTCTCCTTTCTGAGGATCCTTCCATTCTTTGAATAGATCCTGGATGATCTCCTGCCTATGCGCTTGCGCACATACCAATCCAGCATATTTGGTGATTTCTGGCCAATCCTGGGATGCGACAACCTGAAAACCAAATTTTATTGTCACACATTACACCAAG